>JAWQFJ010035634.1:17500-25996 GCA_034096865.1 Theodoxus fluviatilis
AAGAAGTTACGAGGACAGATGAGAGGTTGAGAAAGCACAGGGCAGAAACAGTTGTTTCCTCGCGTCTAAACACAGTAGGCACACGACGTTTTGCCCTAAAAGCGTTAGTGGAAAACTGGCAAACCCTGAATGCACGAGCGTGGGAGGCCTGGGCAAAGTGCACGAGAGTTTGAAGAAATAAAAAGAAAGTGCTTCCTGGGAATAAAGGATCACATCTTCTCCACTGCATCTTTTTCACCCCAGAACAATACTTCTCAGCTCTGTCAGTTTATTACTGAAATGCAAACCAGATAACTACGAACTTCACTCAGATGTCAGGGTGTCTGTTGGAGACCTGATCAACAATGACGTAATCAGTTTTCTGAATTTTGCAACAAAACTTTATTTGGATAGGACCAGAATTTTATATGTGTAGCAGTTTCGAATAAACGCAGCGAAATAAACAGTCGTGTGTTCCCATCTACTCCCCTTTATTTCGTTTTTGCTTTTTCAACAAGAGAGACAAAGCATGCTGTGTGACGACATGTGAGGGCTAGTGACCCAAAGCATGGCGGCCGTGCTGGATCACATGGTATCCTGACAGATGACGTAAGGTCACGTGTGCGGATGTCTGGCGGGAGTCGCGATTGACGTCTACGGAGCAGAGGACGTCCTGGGTCAAGCGCCACTTCCGGTAGCCATAGTCGGCAGCGGGCGTCATCCGTCAGACCCTGGTGTATCTGGAGATCTATCTAACCCTCCCCTCGTTGTTCCTATGGACCCCCACCTCCATCCCAAACATCCACCTCTCGTTCCACTCCTCCACCCACTCCTGC
The DNA here is from genome assembly GCA_034096865.1 of Theodoxus fluviatilis. NCBI lineage: Eukaryota > Metazoa > Mollusca > Gastropoda > Cycloneritida > Neritidae > Theodoxus > Theodoxus fluviatilis. Next base: position 18,316 of record JAWQFJ010035634.1, read on the forward strand.
ACCAAGCCTTATTTCTCAATGAGTCGCGGTGCCGTACATCAGGCCGGCCCGTAGATACCACTCCTGGGTTTCATACACGGACTTCCGCTTTTCCTTTTTGCAATCCTTTTCCCCCGGGTACCAACCCTTTCGCTTCCTATTTCGTCATCCGTTTCCTTCCAACTTCCTCATTCTGATTTGAAGTACTTGTCGAGTGCCACCAGTTGAATGAAATATATGATGAAAAAGACTATTTTGCAGTGCTCTAAAGCATCCGATAACATTTACACGAAAGCCATACCTCAGACACTTGTGTATCATTAATAACTTGATCCGTCTGCGCTTTGACATCACGTAAGCTTGATGGATTCGATCTCTTTGGTCAACTTTCAGATGAAGAATAGAGTGATGGAGTGGGGGTGGAGAGCTGTGGTAAAGAAAAATCAAGCAATGTTAGAGATAAGCCAGTATACTAATGTTTGCAACTACTTATAATTCGAGATTCCCCACGCCCTTTTCTTGAGCCATAGCCCTGCCCTTTTAGTTTATTCCAGCGGGAAAAGAATAACCAGTGGCTGAGGACGCCTCAATCCGTCACCGGCGTGCACGCATGCGCGATGCCCGTTTCAAGGCGGGCCAGTCAAGAGGTTGCCGAGGGGAAGGCTTCATTCATGCCAACTGTTCACGGTCGCGTTCAAAAAGCAGCGACCGCGGCAGGAAGTCAGACACTTGAGCGCTTCCCGTCTCGAGAAAGGGGAGAGAACTGCCCGTCCTACGTTCCCGTCAGTCACCGCGTTTCCATCCAACAGTCCTCGATCGGCGCACGTGGGAAGGGTCGTGTCAGCCAATCGAAAAGGACGCGACACCGGAAGGGAACCAATCAGAATGGATATACAAAGGGGTGTCCGTTCTCTGCGGAGAGACCTGCTTTCTCTTCAAGCAGAACTGAAACAGTCAGCTTTTGCCGGAAGTACGCCTAGGGCATGCGTCCAAGCTGACAGGAAGTTCGAGGTTGATGCATTTACGACCGTCACACTCGTTTCTTACACAGGAAATGGACGGTATGAAACAGTCACACACAGTTGTGTGTATCCTGTGGTTCCATTGTCTCGTAATGAGGATGAAGCTTTTTCTGTCATCTTAGAGCTCTTCTGGTGAAATGCTTATTGTTGGTGAATGCTATGAAATGACACGTGTAGTTAAATCTTTCTCGGTGGTAAAACACATGATTAATTACAAACATGCATCTTCGGCCAGACTTTAGTATTTCACTTACAGTCTCTGCATCAAAGAAGAAGAAGAAGAAGAAGAAGAAGAAGGAGGAGGAGGAGGAGGAGGAGGAGGAGGAGGAGGAGGAGGAGGAGGAGGAGCAGGAGGAGAAAGAGGAGGAGCAGGAGGAGGAGGAGCAGGAGGAGGAGGAGCAGGAGGAGGAGAAGGAGGAGGAGGAGGAGGAGGAGGAGGAGGAGGAGGAGGGAGGAGGAGGAGAAGGAGGGAGAGGAGGGAGAGGAGGAGGAGAAGGAAGAGGACCAGGAGGACCAGGAGGAGGAGGAGGAGGACCAGGAGGAGTAGGAGGGGGAGCAGGAGGAGGAGGAGAGCAGCAGCGAGAGCAGCAGCAGGAGGGAGGAGGAGGAGGAGAGAGGAGGAGGAATGGAGGAGGAGAGGAAAGGAGGAGGTGAGGAGGAGGAGGAGGAGGAGGAGGAGGAGAGGGGAGGAGGAGGAGGAAGGAGGAGGAGGAGTGAGGAGGAGGAGGAGGAGAGAGGAGGAGGAGGAGGAGGAGGAGGAGGGAGGAGGAGGAGGAGGAGGAGGTGGTGGAGGAGACAGATGAACAAAAACTAGAAGAGCAAGCACAAGAAGGTGGTGGTGGTGGTGATGGTAGTGATAATGATGATGATGGTGGTGGTGGTGGTGGTGTTGGTGGTGGTGGTGGTGGTGGTGGTGGTGCTGCTGCTGCTGATGCTAATGAGGAGGAGGAGGAGGAAGATTATGATGATTATTTTCTTTATAGAGCATCTACAATGACCCTTCCTGAATTTTGCGGGCTAATTAAAGAGCCTTGCACACAAGCTCACATGGTTTCAAAATAAATTTCAAGATCAGATCTTTAAAAACTCAAATTGCATCAAATACAGCTACTATCCGGGTCAGACAGAGGCACTAGTGCTCACATTAGATCAGGGCTGCTAGCACTTTAAGCATGGTAAGGACCAGACTATCACCGAAGGTCAGCCACTAAGTGGGGAAGGATGGAGAACAGGGGACCCAGGCAGACATGGGGTGGGAGGCTGGCTCCAGGGTGTTCCACAGCAGTGGGCTGTTTCCCGGGGCTCCCTCCCCGATCCCCGCCCCAGGGGGAAGTGGGGCTTGGCGGGGGATGAAAGCAGATCCCCCGACACACGCGCGCAGCCCAGCAAGGCGCAGGTAATGGAAAAAACGTCCTGACCATCCCCGACCCTGCCACCGCGGCATCGCCCCACCACCTCCTCCTCCCAGACGCCGACACAGCCCCTGCTGCCAGTCTCTCTGTACACGGTTCCTTGCTCAGTCGCTCCAGACTCTCAGACAGGTCTTTCCGTTGGCGGTCTGCGCTTGTCTGTTGTGTGAAATCGAAATTAGCCCTTCTGTAACGTAAAGTTTCCCAGCCAAATGTTATACAGAATACGTAAACCAACCCTCCCTGTCTAGTTCATTCAAAAGATATTTTTGTATGTGAAAATTCAGTTCAGCAAAGAAAAAAGAAAACTGAGCTAATCATGGAGATTTCCAGAGTATCTGTATCATTTGAATGCAACGAAAACAAAAGAAGGTAGACACGTTTGAGCTCACGCGTATACACACACACACACAAACACACACGCACACACACACATACACACACCAAATTGACTTTATTCTCGAAAAAATACACACTTCGGTGCACTGAGAATATCACATCAAATAGACAAGAAAATGAAACATCCAAGAGACCGCAGAAACCATCACGCGAAATCCCAACAAGAAGAGACGCGTCATAGCACCATAATCGCGCACGATATCGAGAGTCTCATGGTTATCGGTCCCAGATACGACAGGCTATCGACAGTTAAGAGCTTCACAAAGTTAGCCTGGCGACATGTCTCGATGTCTAACACAGGGCAGTTTGGTTGCAATCTGCCTGTTGTCCCGGGAGGTATCAGTAAGCCCTACAGCCGACAGGCACATCCCTCCCACACAGGCAAGCGATTGTCAGTATTGCGAGTCCTTTGTGAGAAAAGTCTCATGGTAGTACTTTGCTGCATCTCTGTTTCCAGGCGATGCGGGATCCAATCATCGCGCTGACAGAGGCATATTTGGCGATGCTTCGTGCCTTGCATCTGGGTATGCCACTGAGGTGCAGACCGCTGACAAATCGGGCGTGAACGCTTCCCAGCGACCCTACCACCAGCACATAAATCCTGCAGTGGAAGCCTAGTTTCTGTATCTCCAAGCACAGCGGCATGTACTTGTCAAACTTGGCTTGATAACAGTCATCAAGAAAGGCGTCAAATGGGATCGACACCTCGATGATTGTGCAGATCTTTTCCGCAGTGCTGATCACACATATGTCTGGCTTTGTGTGATTAACATCACTGAATGGGAGGCGGTCACCCGTGAAAGGGGAGTTAGTCACAATTTGATTGGTCATCACGACAGCGCGCGGGTTGGCTTCGCGCACAGCCCGATTCACGATCTCCACCACCCTGTCATGTCTTTTCTGGATCGTGCCTTTGTTTTCTTTGCATCCATTCAGGAGATGGCTTACTGTCTCGGATGCAAATCCACATCTTGTGCACACTTTGGAGTGGACCGCAGGGTAGTATGTGTGCATCAGGCTGTTGCACTCGAGGAGCTGTAGTCTGGCCTTCACAACAAACTGCGTCAATTTGTCGTTCAGATGTAGGTTTGTGAGATGAGATGACGAAAGGGCGTGGTCAATTCCTGTCGCGCGTGCGATTCTGCCTTGTGACTCTTTCGCTCTCCAATCTTCAATCATCTGACCGATCAGCTTGCTCTTGAGGAAGGTGTAGGTACTTGTCGCGTCGGTGAGGCAGACCTCTATATCCTCATCAGCCTCCGCACACAGCACGTAATCGCCGCTATCCCGTGTTTGCAGGCGAACTTTCAGTCTGCTGCAGAGCTCACTGAAATGTATCCATTGGGATTGTCGCCAGTTCACTTTCGATAACTTGATAAGCTTATACGTGGTGTCTGTTTTGTACCCCGCGAAGTTGCTGTTGTCACATACACACACACATACATACACACACACACATACATACACGCACACATGCACGCACGCACGCACGCACACACACACACACACACACACACGCACACACGCACACAAACAAACATACACACACACACGTGTACACACACATATATTCAATCACGTACGAACGTTCGTGCGCGCGCGCACGCACACGCACATACGCACACACACACGCGCGCGCCCTCGGCTCCTACGAATTAATCTTCGCCATCAAGCAGTAACAACAAAAGCAACATCAAATGAAATAATCGGAATCAGCATTGCCATTCCATCAAAGGAGCGTTCTTCTTTCTGTTCACACTCATAATGAGAACTGAACGAACAGTTCAGTTCTTGTAAAACACACGCCACCCCATACACCGGTCCTGTAAAGCCTTCTTATGATGCACCGAGGGTATCTGGTACGCTTGCCTGCAAACAACCACCCACTGCAATCCTCCGCTAGCGTACGCACATGCGCGTGCACGAGCACACGCATACTGTAGTATTCAAGCGGGCGCAACGAGCAGTAGGCCTATAGAGTAACACTGAGAGTGAGGGCTTAGGTAATTGTTTACTGATGACGTGGGTCGATTGTCAAGGTGACTCCTTTCCAGCTCCAGAGGCAGCCGCCTGATTTAAAGGCACTAGACCTCTAATCCCTCAGGAGGTATTGCCCATCACTGTGCTTAATAATCATGCATAGGACTTGTAGGGAAGGTTAGTGTTTCAAAGCAGCTGAGTAACCAAAGCCGAATGGTGAAAAACATTTAGTAGTAAGAGTGCTACTTGGCAGATTTTCTATGGACGTATGATATTTTCAAACAACCAGCAGTCGCAGTAAAACCACCCCAGAGTTGGAAAAATAGCCCCTCTATATTTGTTTGCACCTTAATTTTTTATTCAGTGACAGTGAATAGGTACAAACTACACAGAGAAAGATTTTGCGCACTGCAGCTGCAAAATCGTATCATTCGATTCCTTTCCACGTCGGAACATTCTTGAAAGACTGTCCAAGCACCAACGAGAACACCACATATACATGTACGTAGGTATGCACGGGTCTCGATGGAGACAAGAGTCGCTGTACATGCATATGTACTTTTAAGAAAAGTAGCTCCAGATTTGAGCAGCGTGCTAGAGAGCGCATGAGGCAGAGGCAAGACTCCACACCTGCCCAGTCCCTCTTCATCCGTGTCGGGATCTGCTCCAGCATTAATGAGGAGGGAAAAACTATACAGGAAGACGGGGGTGCGTAGTGGGCAGGCTGCCAAAAGACGCAGGCAGAGCAACAATCGCTCAAGAGGCAGAACAGGGATGCCGCTTCAAAGAAAAAAAAAATGCAAGGTTTGTTTTTCCTTTCAGAATCAACAAAGCGATAAAAATGTGTTCAGACTGCACGTCTTGTTTGAAATAGTTTTCATTTTTATACTTTTAAATATTTAAGTGAAACTTTGAGTTTGAAGCCGATTTGTGAGCTGTTTTCCGCACCGAAGGAGAAACGAGGGTGACATGACTTGCATTGCGTTACGTGGCACTCACTAGTGTGACGTACTACAGTTCAAAGAGGGATATAGTAGACAGACGTCTTGGTGTGGATTGATCGGAAGTGTTTGATATACATGTACCACGTATCTTGCAATAGTCGGTATATTCAAGTATGCTGATGTATTTGTGAAAATGTCCTCCTGCATTGTGTCAAAAGTGCCCTTGCACTTTTCCTTAAACAGCGGCCGTTCAACGCTGCCTCTGTGACGGTGGAGGCGCCATGTTTACTACGTCCCAAGAGCAAACTCCTGGATGTCTTCACGAGATATACACAGCCCCTGATGAACACCCGCAGTGAAACAAACTCTATGTCGAATTGTATCTTGGGAAAGCTATCAGTTTCCCTACGCAATAAATGCACAATATTAAGTACTTGTGCGGAATAGATTATGAAAAAAAACGGCGACGATTGAATACGTGCACTGCCAGACTAATGTAGCAATTATTAAAGAAGTAATTCATTGTGAGCGAATGACTTGGTGTACAGCTCATAATGTTTCTTCCATTTTATTGTAACAGTTATCTCTCCGTCCATGTGTTCTGCATGTCGGACAAAAGGAAGTCTGTGGGGAAAAAACCTTGACAAGATCGAGTGATCAAGAGAGTGACCAAAGCATACTGTAGGCGAGCGCGGCACACTTGGTGACACAGCACTGTGTGAGGCGCATGGCACAGCTGACTCCGGGCGCGCGTTTCTCAGGCACGGTACACCGCCTCGAGGGCTAGCCTAGGCGAGCAAGACGTCTGAGAAACGGACAATTATAAATTGACAAGGCGGAAGTCCGAGAGAACATTGCTGCGTTCTGGCGCGAGAGTCGGTGAAAAAGTTGCCGAGAGTCTAAATAACGGATGATGCAGACATCACAGCAGTTTTTCCACTTGACTGAACATACACTTGTGTCGATTTGAATGGCATGGAAACTTTTTCAACCAAAAAAAGCAACCCGGTTCAGTTGTATACAGTTTTGTCAAAAATGTTGTGCCTCGATTCATTTTGATCAATTCAAGGGACATAGTTCATAGAGTGTTCATGTGTTTGTTTCGTGTTTGCAAACGAAAACAAATGTTTCGACAGTGTATGTCCAGAAATAACCTATCACAACACTCCTCAAAATATACAAACGAACACTCGAACAGTCAATGATTCCGTGTACGTACATGTTTCCATTCATGGACACTGAGAAGCACATTACAGGCACTGCCTTCTAAGAGCGGCAATCCAACTGACACGTTCCCCGCCATTTTGGATCATCCGGGCGCATGCAGCGAGACGCAGCGAGGTACCTCCGGATCTACCTCGGCCACCCTCCTTCGCAGCGAGTGCCTCCTTGTGAGCGAGACGCCGAAGGCAACACCTAGCCCGCCATATTCTCTCAATATTTCTTGCCTGAGAAACGCGCTTCTATCCTTGGTTCATCATACATGGCACCACAGAGTGCGCAAGGCTGGCTTGCTCTCTCAGCCACATCATTCGCTAACCGTGGTCCTCTGGTGTTGGCGCGCTCTGCTGCCTCTTGCAACTTGCTATGTCTTCTTCTGGCCTCCTCCCCACGGTTTTTCATATCTGGAATCCTCTTGGGGGTGGGGTGGGGGGCGGCCTTTTCGTGGAGACGGCAGTGGATACGCTGCTGTAACTCACTCATCACGATCGATGCCTTCGTCAACCGCGGGTGCCGGAAACCCAGTTTTCGCTGTTGCTCCCACGATGTCGAATACATGGCTGCATAGTTTCGAGAAGCCTGACATATATCCAGTGCACACTTAATATCATGTATGCTTTGCGCGTTTTGCTTCAGTTCTGCCGGGGAGATATCTCAAAGACGGATCGAAAAAATACATTCCGGGAGCTAGAGGATGGAAAAGTTCGAGGTGATAACACAACGATAA
>JAWQFJ010035635.1:0-5000 GCA_034096865.1 Theodoxus fluviatilis
GCTGGGGTCCCTTCGTCCAGATTGCAGCGGGACCTTCTCATACTCCAAGCCAGAGAACGAGGTGACCCGTTCAGACATAAACACTAGAGGCCAGCTACCGTTTTGTTGTCGCATTTCTTGTTTCATTCTCGTGAAAGCAGATTCTGCAGCGTGCATCGTTTTAAATACGAATCAATGCTTAGAACTTTTAAACATGAAAATAAAAATAATTATATGGAGTCTAGGTGGAACGAAGTTACATCTACAAGCTCTCAACATTGCACCGATCTACATGTAGTTTGCCGTCATGTGTCTCCCACTCTACCGTAATGCCTTGTTTATTCCGCCACAAATCTTAAGAATACGAAGTGTCCGCGATGGATTTTTAGTTATTGCAATATTTTTCAGAGATCTCCAATGCTTGATCGTAACATTCTAACCTTCCTCAACGTCGCCACAACGGTTTGCACACTTTGTATCCCAGTTCGAAACACCCATAGTTCTTTCGGAAGCAGATGTTGTGTGCTGCGTTGATAATTATGACGCATACAATAAATTGCAATACAAAGTTGTGTGAATCAATCTCTCTCTCTCTCTCTCTCTCTCTCTCTCTCTCATTTGTAATGGACTGGTGGTTCTATTAATAAAGTTTTGAGTTCGAGTTCTCTCTCTCTCTCTATCTCTCTCTCTCTATCTCTCTCTCTCTCGTTGTCTTTTTCTTTGTATCTCGCCCTCCTCTCTCTCTCTCTCTCTCTCTCTCTCTCTCTCTCTCTCTTTCTCTCTCGCCCTAAGACTTCCGATACATGTACTGGAGGCAAAGGTACGCAGAGCTGACGTAAACGAGAATTGCATCTGGCTTCATTTATTTATCCAGAATTCTTCTTTCCAGCATCGTGACGTAGGCACCCGATGGGATGCCCTCAGTATGGTAAGGAATGCCGTTTCAGAGGAAGACTAAGCAATTACTGTGTAATGCTTTCGCTATGTTTCTCTTTGGGCGCTGGATTTCTATTCTGAGTTAGGTCAACGTGGCAGAAGCGAAGAATTCCACAAGCAACAAGTGGAATGTACTTGCCTGGCATGCGTGAAGCTGTTGACAAATGTATGAAGTGAACAAAAGATCCTCCAACAACATATCTCTAGTCAAGTGATAGAGTTGCGAGACATCTGATGGAACAACCACTATCTGATCTCTATGGTACATTTGTTGATGTTGTTGTTGCTGTAGCAAATGTAATCAGTTTCATGCTTCCGTGTTTGTGCATGACTACACCAAAACATGTTTCTCACTTGCATACCAATGAAGAGACACACTCGGCCCCCCTCGTTTACAACTATCTGACACTTACTTTCTTGTCTCTAGTCTGGTAAACTCTGTGCATATCGCTGGCTGAATAGGTACCAGGTGCCTGCCTCGTTTGCCCCAAGTGTTTTGGAGGAAACTGCTCTGTCTTGCCCGGTTGTGTTGAGTTATGGCCGTCAGCTGAATCACCGGAGAAATCTGATCTCTACATGCTTCTGAACCTAAATGTCCTTGGCCGCACCAAAGTTGCTCTCGCACAGCAAAGGTCAATGACGAAATCTGCACTGTTCTCTCTACATCGTGAAGCATTGGAGACGGTAGAGGAGTTAGATGACAAGTTTTACCACTTCGCTGGATGGGCCTAAGGTAATGAATTGTTGTGTGTAAGCATTCTACGATCGTGATCTTTTTTCACAAGTGTGTTATTTTTAAGTAAGGTGCATAAAAACGTACGGTACGTGAAACATCTTAATTGACACACGTCAAACGCATCGATGCAATCACAGACAACCGTAAACGAAAGAGTGAATTTTCCATACGTCCCGCACGCAGTTGACCTACATTTGCAAAAGCCGTCACTGATTCACATAATAACTCGAATGGAATAGGGGTTACACACAACGATATCAACAATGTATTTATAACAAGAGCTTCAAACAACAACGTGTCTACATTAACAACAACAACAACTTGCGACGTAGGAAAGAATGAAGTGAAATGAAGAAGACCCGATGTTGTCACGGTATGTTTTCATCCCGAAGGTCAGGACTGGGACAGCAGACAGCTCTATCTCATTGGCAAAATTGAAGTCGCGAGGCGACAGCATTGCAATATCAAGGTTCGTGAGAAAACACATCGTTGCTGCAGCGAATGATGTGAACAAGTAAACATCACGGTCTGAAAAGAAAGCGCGGAGGGTGAGGGTGAGAGAGAGATAGAGAGAGAAAGAGAGAGAGAGAGAGAAATGGAGAGAGAAAGGGAGAAAGGGAGACAGGGAGACAGGGAGAGAGAGAGAGAGAGAGAGAGAGAGAGAGCGAGAGAGAGAGAGAAATGGAGAGAGAAATGGAGACAGGGAGAGAGAGAGAGAGAAATGGAGAGAGAAAGGGAGACAGGGAGAGAGAGAGAGAGAGAAAGAGAGAGAAATGGAGAGAGAAAGAGAGAGAGAGAGAGATGGAGAAAGAGAGAGAGAGAAGAGAGAGAGAAAAAGAGAGAGAAAGAGAGAGAGAGAGGGGGGGGGAAAGAGAGAGAGAGAAGAGAGAGAGAGAGAGAGAAAGAGAGAGAAAGAGAGGGAGAGAGAGAACGAGGGAGAGAACAAACTTTATTTTGCAAGGGTAGTGAATTAGGCAGTAGTGCCTTTCTTACATTCAGCCCTTGAAGGGAGAGAGAGAGAGAGAGACAGAGAGAGAGAGAGAGACAGAGAGAGAGAGACAGAGAGAGACAGAGAGAGACAGAGAGAGACAGAGAGAGAGAGAGCAGTAATCATAATTTCCTGTGCTGAAATGATAGAATCACACAAACTTCCTTTGAAAAGAAACGTCTTGATAGTGGTGACAAAAGTAACGGATTTGTATTTCATAACATACACCTTGGCCCGTATTCACAACGGCGATTTATCGGCGATTTATTTTAACTCCGATTTATCTCTAAACTCAGACGATTTCAACTGCCTGTTCCGCTCTCCCTTGGCTGGAAACCAGTATATATAGCAAAGCGCAACCTAGGATCCTCTGACGAGCGTACCTTATCTAACCGATCAAGATAACCCGGGGCTAGGGTGTTAAAAAGATAAATCGCCGTTGTGAATACGGGCCCTTATCGTTGTGTTATCACCTCGAACTTTTCCATCCTCTAGCTCCCGGAATGTATTTTTTCGATCCGTCTTTGAGATATCTCCCCGGCAGAACTGAAGCAAAACGCGCAAAGCATACATGATATTATGTGTGCACTGGATATATGTCAGGCTTCTCGAAACTATGCAGCCATGTATTCGACATCGTGGGAGCAACAGCGAAACTGGGTTTCCGGCACCCGCGGTTGACGAAGGCATCGAGCGTGATGAGTGAGTTACAGCAGCGTATCCACTGCCGTCTACACGAAAAGGCCCCCACCCCACCACCCCACCCCCACCCCCAAGAGGAGTCCAGATAGAAAAACCGTGGGGAGAGGCCAGAGGAAGACATAGCAAGTTGCAAGAGGCAGCAGAGCGCGCCAACACCAGAGGACCACGGTTAGCGGATGATGTGGCTGAGAGAGCAAGCCAGCCTTGCGCACTCTGTGGTGCCATGTATGATGAACCAAGGACAGGAGCGCGTTTCTCAGGCAAGATATATTGAGAGAATATGGAGGGCTAGGTGTTGTCTACGGCGTCTCGCTCACTAGGAGGCACTCGCTGCGAAGGAGGGTGGCCGAGGTAGATCCGAAGGTACCACGCTGCGTCTCGGCATGAAACAAAATGGCGGAGACCGTGCCAATTGGGTCGCAGCTCATACACGGCAGTGCCTGTAATGTGCTTCTCATTGTCCGAGAATGGAAAAGTGTATGTACACGGAAGCATTTGCTGTTCGAGTGTCCATTTGTATATTTTGAGGAGTAGTTGTATAGGTTATGTCTGGACATACACTGTTGAAATTTTGTTTTCGTTTGCAAACACAAAACACATGTACACTCTATGAATTATGTCCCTTGAATTGATCAAAATGAATCGAGGCACAACATTTTCGACAAAACTGTATACAACTGAACCTGAGTTGCTTTTGTTTTGGTTGAAAACGTTTCCAGGCCATTCAAATCGACAACAGTGTATGTTCAATCAAGTGGAAAAACTGCTGTGATGTCTGCATCATCCTTTATTTAGACTCTCGGCAACTTTTTCACCGACTCTCGCGCCAGAACTTCCGCCTTGTCAATTTATAATTGTCCGTTTCTCAGACGTCTTGCTCGCCTCGGCTAGCCCTCGAGGCGTGTACCGCGCCTAAGAAACGCGCGCCCGGAGTCAGCTGTGCCATGCGCCTCTCACAGTGCTGTGTCACCAAGCGTGCCGCGCTCGACCTACAGTATCTTTGGTCACTCTCTTGATCACTCGATCTTGTCAAGGTTTTTTCCTCACAGACTTCCTTTTGTCCGAAATGAAGAACACATGGACGGAGAGAAAACTTTTACAACAAAATGGAAGAAACATTATGTTATGTACACCACGTCATTTCGCTCACAATGAATTACTTCTTTAATAATTGCTACATTAGTCTGGCAGTGCACGTACTTCAATCGTCGCCGGTTTTTTCATAATCTATTCCGCACAAGTACTTAATACTGTGCATTTATTGCGCAGGGAAACTGACAGCTTTCCCAAGATACAATTCGACATAGAGTTTGTTTCACTGCGGGTTCCATCAGCGGCTGTGTATTCCTCGTGAAGGCATCCAGGAGTTGCTCTTGGAGACGTAGTAAACATGGCGCCTCCCCCGTCACAGAGGCAGCGTTGAACGGCCGTTGTTTAAGGAAAAGTGCAAGGGCACTTTTGACACAATACAGGAGGACATTTTCACAAATACATCAGCATACTTGAAAATACCGACTATTGCAAGATACGTGGTACATGTATATCCAACACTTTCCGATCAATCGCCACCAAGACGTCTGTCTACTATATCCCTCTTTGAATGTAGTACGTCACACTAGTGAGTGCCACGTAACGCAACGCAAGTCATGTCACCCTCGT
>JAWQFJ010035635.1:10000-12812 GCA_034096865.1 Theodoxus fluviatilis
AACTCTCGTGCACTTTGCCCAGGCCTCCCACGCTCGTGCATTCAGGGTTTGCCAGTTTTCCACTAACGCTTTTAGGGCAAAACGTCGTGTGCCTACTGTGTTTAGACGCGAGGAAACAACTGTTTCTGCCCTGTGCTTTCTCAACCTCTCATCTGTCCTCGTAACTTCTTGTCGAGTACCTTCTGCTTTGGCTCACGTGTGGGCAATTTATTTGTACACGATAACGTATTCTTCCCCCCCCCTGCAGCTCCGCCGACCTCCTTCACTGGAGTCGTACACAGCTGGACCTCACAACTGCACCACCCGCATTCAGTTCAACTTCCGCACCCCGTGATGGCGATGTATATTTACGGCCATTTTGGCCATCTCGAAGACCAACACTGTCTTCCTGCAGTTCAAGGGACGGCTGACTCCCACTGCAGGGTGCCTGGGGAGGGAGACATGTGGCGTAATTGCTATCAGCTGCCGCAGCTGCTGCGCTTTTTATCTCGACCAACTTATTTATTGTTTCAGATAAAATACCTCGCGGTTCACGCTTTTGGTGTGGCAATCTGATGAGAGTTTAATGGAATGGTGCTTGTCCAAAGTAAGTGTGGGTTTCACTCACTTCGCGCTTGCCCCAGTCTCTGGAGTTGGACTGACTGCCTGTAGTACGTGGGGAACTGTCACTAGGTACTATGGAGCAGACAGACGGCTTGTATGTGTGTGTATGTGTGTGTGTATGTGTATATGTGTGTAGGCGTGTGTGTGTGTGTGTGTCCGAGCGTGTCTGTGTGCATGCATGTGTGTGTATGTGTGTGAGTGCGTGCATACGTGTTTATGTGTGTGTTTGAATGAGGGAGAAAGAGGGATAGAGAGAGAAATGAAGAGAGAGAGAAGAGAGGGATAGAGAGAGAAAGAAGAGAGAGAGATAGAGAGAGAGAAGAGATAGAGAGATGAGAGAGAGAGAGAAAAGAGAGGAGAGAGAGAAAAGAGAGAGAGAAGAGAGAGAGAGATGATAGACAGAGAAAAGAGAGAAGAGAGAGAGAAGAGAGAAGAGAGAGAGAGAGAAGAGAGAAGAGAGAGTGAGAAGAGAAAGAGAGAGAGAGAGAAATAGAGAGAGAGAGAGAGAGGAAGAGAGGAAGGGAGGGAGGGGTTGGGGTTTGGGAGAGCGAGAGAGAGAGAGAGAGAGAGAGAGAGAGAGAGAGAGAGAGAGAGAGAGAGAGAGAGAGAGAGAAGAGAGAGAGAGAGAGAGAGAGAGAGAGAGGGAGGGGGGAGAGAGCGAGAGCGAGCGAGTGAGAGAGAGAGAGAGAGAGAGAGAGAGAGAGAGAGAGAGAGAAAGATAGAGAGAGAGAGAGAAAGATAGAGAAGAGAGAGAGAAGAGAGAGAGAGAAGAGAGAGCTGAGAGAGAGAGAGAAGAGAAGAGAGAGAGAAAAGAGAGAAGAGAGAGAGAGAGAAGAGAGAGAGAAGAGAGAGAGAGAAGAGAGAGAGAGAAGAGAGAGAGAAGAGAGAGAGAAGAGAGAAAGAGAAGAGAGAGAGAGAAGAGAGAGAGAAGAGAGAGAGAAGAGAGAGAGAGAGAGAGAGAGGAAGGGAGGGAGGGAGGGAGGGAGAGAGAGACAGAGAGAAAGAGAGACAGAGAGAGAGAGAGACAGAGAGAGAGAGACAGAGAGAGAGAGAGAGAGAGCGAGCGAGAGAGAGAGCGAGAGAGAGAGCGAGAGAGAGCGAGAGATTGCAATATTTCCCATACGCAGAGCAAGAGGAGGCTACAAGGGCGTGCATGCGAGGAAGATGAAGCTTATGCTATTCATCATTTTTTATGAGAACTTTCTGACCATGTGTCAAGCTTTCGTAATCTACATCCACCCATCACTTCATCTACTCCGAGTATATATATATATATATATATATATATATATATATATATATATATATATATATATATATACTTCGACACCAATTATTTCCTCAAGATCACAGTGACAGTGGAATCTGTCTCTGTGTAAGCGAAGTAGGTGCTGAGCCATGCACACTCCGCCATATTCTACAAAGCAAAAGCCAGGTGAGAGCAAATTACATGTGACGACAATGCTAGCATTTTCTTCATGTCCAGTTCGACTAAAACTGTTATGTTGTCCAAACCGCGTGGAACGATAGAACAGACGAACAACACAGGACCACCAGCAGCGTGATAAAATCTTGCCCCTTCTCTTCGCGTAAACTTCTGTGGGTTGTTGTTGTTGTTGTTGTTGTTGTTGTTGTTGTGTACCTGGGCTAAACACTCACAGGATCACCCAAGTGGGTGAGATGATTGCGTGTGTGACTATTTTTGAACACCCCGCCATATAGGCAGCCACACTCCGTCTTCAGGGGATTTGATCTCTGTTTCCAGAGAATGCCAGTTGTTATGTTAGGAGCTTACCACGGCTGAAGATAATCCCCACATAACAGTACAACATAACAACATGTTGCTGTAGCCTTGGTTTTATGGCTGGAGTCAACAAATGACAACAGCCTTTGCCCAAGGCAAACATCTGTGGATGAGGATGATAACATCGCAATGCACGTCATGCTGCAAGAACACGTATTTATCGCACACATTACATTTTCAATTCTTTAGAGGTGGACGCTTGCGTTTAGGCCTATGAAGCAGCCGTTAAATTAAATAGATGTAATTTAAAATACTTCGTGTCACTGGAGTGTTTACCCATTCGGACACACTGACTGCACTGTATTTGTCCTTATATTCTCCCGTAAAGAAAATAAGAGTTAACGCAACTCGAGCGTAAAAGCAATGTCAGTATCATCGGGTGACACGCCCAATCCTACATGTGTA
>JAWQFJ010035637.1:0-45718 GCA_034096865.1 Theodoxus fluviatilis
ATGAGCCCCAAACCCCCGTTAGCTCCACCCACTTCCCCTTGATGACGCGCTTCCGCCCACCACTTCAATCAAGGAGAAATACACATGGAGGCAAACTCAGACGCCACGCGCGAACTACATTCACTCACACCTTTCTCGCTCGACAACCTGTTCAAAACAGACTCCCGCGAGCAGTAAAATAGTTGTCAAAAATCAAGCGAGGAAAGAAATGAAAAGGTTTCAGCTTACCCTTTTCGAAGCCCGGACCTCTCGCAGTCCTGAACACGCTATCTCACACATAGCACAACTCAAACCAACCAAACCAAACTAAACCACTCGAACCTCGCACAAAATAGCACACGACTCACCACCCCTTTCCCCTTTCAGTCCGTCGAAAGTATATTGTCCTAGCACCGTGCTCAGACAAATCCTGAAGAAAACAGTTCCTCTTAGAAGGTTCCCAGTAGTCCCAAAGAAAAGCTCGCCTCAGGCGTCGCTATACGTCGTGGCTGCAGTAGGCGACCGTCGCCTCGCTCCCGTCTCAAAGTGTCACTGACAACGAGCACCAACTGTCAGTAAATCCCAAAGTCCATTCCTAAACAGTGGAGCTACCTCCGGTCATCAGCATAAGTGCGAGTAATTCCGTCCTACACAAGAACCAGTTCATTTCTCACACTACGCTCGTTGTATGACTCTACAACTGTAGGCTGCGCACTTCACTGCCTCGCGCGAGTGATAGACGCTAGCGTTTCCGACCGTCCCCACCCTGCACTGTCCCTTCTCTCAGATAGTTAGACCACACCGTGTGGGCTTCACATGCCAGTCCGTCGGCCACTTTCGCTAGACTCAAAATATAGCACACAGCTAGTCGTAACGAAGTCGTAACTCCCGGAGTTACTACAGGAGAAGGTACTTGCACAATCAGCCTTTCACCACCGTTGAAGGAAAGCACGCCACGTGCTTTGAAACGCCGTTCGTCGATCTCGACGCAGCCGTGCGCCGACCAGTACAGTAGAAACGACCTAGCGTTCATAGAACGCGTACACAGGTTTTGTTGGCACACAGGTTTTGTTGGCACACAGGTTTTGTTGGCCTGAAACATACAACCCAGTGCCTAATGAGAGACTACACTTTCTCCCCCAAGGAATTTACACGTGCGTGATTCAACATAGAGCGATACACCCTTGCCCGAACGCTTAGTTAAATAGATTGCTCGCGCCCAGCGAGTAAGTCGAATTTAAACCGTCCCGATTCACAAATTGAATTACAAATCACGACTTAAACGGAGATAGGCTTTTCCCCCAACCCTCCCCGAAGAGTTAGTTCAATTTTAAGACAAGATTCACTCATGCACAATGTATAACCCGTTTCTCCCGCCTTAACCAACGGTCAATTCCCCATAGCAAATGAATGGTCGCAAATTGCACGTTACCTCAAACATCGTCAGGCCGTGATGCTTCCCAAAGCGAAACTTCGCTCCATCCAGCCAAAGGCTGTCCCTCCCACTCTCGCGTACTGACTCAGCCAAGTCACCAGCAGAGAGATTTCCACCAAAGCGAAATGACTTCGCTTCCAGCCACCTGCGCAGCTCCAGTTGGTAGCGCCGATCGCTCACCAACTGTCTTCATCCGACCGATGAATCCCACTGATCAGAAACGCTCTGTCAGCCCAAAAGTTTACTCTGTCACGTGGTTAATCCCCAATCAGAGTTCAGTATTTTCGCGCCCTTAGTCCATCTCCCAATCATTACTCGACCCATCTTCGCGCTCTTTTTGACCCGTGTCGAATAATATGAGAACCCTGTGGCATACCAACGCACCCCTACCGACCCCCCAACTAACCCCCCGTGGTGACGTTGTACCCCCGTCACACAAAAATATCCGCCGCATTGCGGTAAACGGTCTGAGCGCGTAATTCAATGCATCCACTCGCACTGACAATTAACGGCATCACATCACACCCCAGTCGCATCTTGCGACACAGACAGACACACACAGACACACAGACAGACACCCAGACAGACACACAGACAGACAGACAGACAGACAGACAGACAGACAGACAGACAGACAGGCAGGCAGGCAGGCAGGACAGACAGACAGACAGACAGACAGACAGACAGACAGACAGACAGACACACAGACAGACAGACAGACAGACACACAGACAGACAGACAGACACACAGACAGACAGACAGACAGACGGACAGACAGACACACACACACACACAGACAGACAGACACACAGACAGACACACAGACACACACACACAGACAGCCACATAAACAGACACACAGACAGACAGACAGAGAAAGAGAGAAAGAGAGAAAGAGAGAGATATATACACAGAGAGAGAAAGAGAGATACAGAGAGAGAGAGAGAGACATAGTGAGACACATAGAGACACAGAGAGAGTCACACACAGGGTACAAACTTAGGAAAACACAAATGCTGCCTGTGCATAAGTTATTTATCTTAGGTTGACTAGCAGACCTTGGTATCTGAGTTTCTGAAGTATAGTTGAAGATTTTGATAACTTTCTATTTTCTGTGAGTGTTGGTCAAGGGTATGTGTTCTACCCTCAAGCTCATCACACGTGGAAAACTCGTCAGATAAAAATTTTATCGCTCAAAATTCTAATGTTAAACAATCTTCCGACTCTGGTCAACAGAGTTATCGACGATATAATAATAGGAGTGAGCTGGATCAAGCTATGAAACGTGTCTTGTTCTTCCAAATGACAATGCCATGCACCTCGACACATAAAACGTTATCATATAATCATGCTCTCTTGCAGAGCTACAGGAATGCAGGTATTAATTTCCATCACGGAAATAACTTTTGTAATATATATGTCTCATTACTTCGTTCTCTCGAACAAGCCTTCTGTGTTTGTCCTCGCTTTCTCTGTGATAAATACCCTTCCTTTTTTTTAAAATAAACTTCTTCACCCCGAGTTGAATCCTCTAGAAGATACATGCGATTGCTGTCCCGAAATCCGAGGGCTCTAGCGCGTCCGCTCCAATCATCGCCTCAAGCGTCGCCCGTCGTTTCGATAGGCCGTGGCTCCTGACAGCACGTCAGCCTCCGTGTCCGTGACCATCCATCTTGGTGGCGTACGCTGGTAGCTCTGGGTCATGTGGGGACAGTTCCCGTCTTGCTGTTCTTGTCTGTGTGTTTACCTTTATGCTTCTGTCGTAGTTCTCGCTGATGCTGATGTTTTTGTTGTTGTTACTGCTGTTGTTTTTGTTGTTGTTATACATGACATCCTCATCTTTGCCGTCCTCGTCAACATCGCCGTCGTCGATGTCCACGTCATCATCGTTGTTGTCGCTGTTGTTGCAGGGGTTACATGGAATTAATCCGAAGTTCAAAATGTTGGCACTCTGTTTGCACTACCGGCACTGCCACTATCAATCATGTTTTATTCAGCAGCAGCGATGGTGCCGAATCTACCGTAGCATATGAAAGCAGTTTACAAGTTGATGCAACTTAGTACATATGGCAATCTTGTCTTGTTCTTCTCGCCAATGTCCAGGAAATAGCACCCTCTCCTGTCACTCCTGTCTCCACCGGCCACCTGTGGAGCAGTTCAAGTTGCGTGAGTCATTTGTCACGTGTCGGGCGCAAAGCTTTACAACCAAAACCCCCAGTATCCTACCCCCCCACCCCCCCCCCCACCCCCCTCCCCCCCCCCCCCCCCCCCCCCCCAATGGGATTTTGTTCTTTGGCCTCCTTTTTCATTCTCAACTGATATCCAACAAACAGCAAGTAGCATTTCAAAAGTTAACCATTTGAGTACACACTAAACACTTTCGAGTGCAAGGGAGTTGGTGTGAAAATAACGCCTGCACTCCAAATGTATCTGCTCTCCTTCGCTGGAGCAGACGCGACAGTGCAGTCTGGTGGTGGCAGTTTGAGACGGCCTGGGGAAGATAGACATTATGTAGGCCTGTCTGAGTCAGACACTAGTTTGGTTTTTGATGAGCTTTTTGTTTTTTTTTAGTAGAAAACGGGGACATATTTACGGTTTCTGTTCAGTCTGGCTGTCCGGACTGAACGAAGCGACTCTCTTCTCCCTTACGTCGAGTTATCTGTCATATTACTGACTGCTCCTTATTAGGTTGGAACATTTGCTTCACATTCGACCCACAAACAAAAACCCCAGGTGAAATCTAGATTTGGTATTCAGACGGTAGAAAACGACACCCATCAACACGAAGGTGACGTGATGTTGACCTTATTTGGACGCCATGTTGCGAGAGCGTGTAGCTTTGCTAGCAGGCGCTGTGCACTTTCGCCTCCCACGCAGTCGACGCTGTTGGGGCGTGACTCCGGCTGCTTGATTCCAGCTGGTCCCGTCGCCTGCTCGCGCTTGGGGCGAGTAATGTGCTTGTTCAGCGGCAACTTTGATACGTCCTTACTGGGCACCCTGGGCCAGAACCCCATCTCGTCCCGGGCACCAGCAGGGCTCTTGATGCTCAGTCGTCTGGAAGCTCGAAGCCACTTGGAGAAGTCCGGCAAATCGAACGACCTGCTCTGCTGTTCTCGCCCTTCTCTCGCCTCCAGTGACAAGTTGTCGGCTGAATGCAATGAGTAACCAATCCTCTTAGGTAAAAGGTAAATCCTGTACAAACACCGCCAGCCCGGTTCCGAGCTTCATTGCAGACGAACTGCATGGGGTTGCTCTTTGAGCGGCGCAAATCCAGTTTTGCGTCAAGGAATGGCGGCGACACAGAGTGCTAGTGGAGTAGGGGCTGTTGCTGCGCCCCGAGCGGTGCCTGCAAAGAAACTTGCAATGCACAACGCGCGCACACCGCCCGAGGGCTGCCTGTGGCAGGAACGAGGGAAGATCGAGTCTGCTGTGGGGATCCACGCCATTACCGCCACAGGTGTGGGCGGTGCTCCACTCGCAACAATGACCACTCTTCCCCGTCGTTGACGTTATGGATTTACTCTCGACGAAGTCGTAACTGAGAATGACCAAATCCCACCATATCTCCATGCCTACGAGACTGAATGTTACTAAGGGAGTCAGCTGAACTGGGGATCAAACCCGGTACGCCAAGTCGGGGGCCAAGGGATCTACCTTCAAAAGCGTCTATGGCAACGTAAAAACAATCATTAACGATCCAGTGCTTATGAATTACGTTTTGACGAATCACTGCAAAGAGGTATTGCGGTTTAATCCCATTAACAAAGAGGACGTTGAAATAAAAGAACAGAAAAAAGACGTAGTTGCGCATTTGCCCGTCAAAATTCATGCGCATTTATTTGATAGATTGTCTTCCACTATATTTGGTCCCTTGAATCCGCCAGAGCATTAGCGCACGACAAAGAAAATGGAGCGGTAATGTGAAAGAGGACGCGCTTTATGCCGACCAGCGCTGCCGCGAATCGCAGTGTCTGGTGACATGAATAAGAAGCACAGACATGTCGTCCAGATGCACTCTTTGGAAGGTGAAATAAAAGAAATACATGGGTAATTTGAAGGGGGGGAGGGGAGAATAGAGAAAAGATTCTGAGCACAGTATAATTGTAGTATACAAATCTTAGAGGAAAGACAGAGTCAAGTTCTGTTGAAGTAGTGCGCTGTTTTTTTCAGTCTTTCTGGTGTATCTCTGATGATCTTAATTATCGGTACGACTGGGAGGGGGGGGGGGGGGGAAGGGGGGAGAGAGGGGGGGGGTAACAAAAACTGAGTGATACACGTACTCAGTTGCAACATTCTTCAACGAGAGAAGAAAAAAAATCCACACTGTTTTGAAACAACAGGGTCTTTTTTCACAGGCCCATAACGATAAACACCTACTCGAGTTTCTCATCTGTTTCCTTGACACTCACTGGCATTCTTCATCTCGCCTCCAGAAAGCTCGCAGTGACAGTCCTAAAGCTCGCGCCATGGCCCTCCGCGTGACACTGCTCTGCTGCTCGTGACCGGCACAGCGAAAGCCTCGCCTAGCATGGAGAAGAGCGTCTTTTTACGGCCCAGCGCAGAGCGGGGCGTTGAGCGGGTGCCGTGCCTGGCATTCCCCGGGGTGTTAGAGAATGGCTGGGCACGCCGCGGGTATAGGGCAGGCGTGGAGGCCGACACCAGACGTGTTGTGGCCAGATCAGCGCTCTGTGTGCCCCGCGCTATCCCTGTTTGCCGCGCAAACCGCGGCCCCACGTGCCTGGAAGGACCGAGCACGACTCACGGCGTCTGTCTGCCTGAATCCCAACCACCGCAGTTACAGAAGTTACAGAGGCGTTTGTCTGCCTGAATCCCAACCACCGCAGTTACAGAAGTTACAGAGGCGTTTGTCTGCCTGAATCCCAACCACCGCAGTTACAGAGGCGTTTGTCTGCCTGAATCCCAACCACCGCAGTTACAGAGGCGTTTGTCTGCCTGAATCCCAACCACCGCAGTTACAGAGGCGTTTGTCTGCCTGAATCCCAACCACCGCAGTTACAGAGGCGTTTGTCTGCCTGAATCCAACCACCGCAGTTACAGAGGCGTTTGTCTGCCTGAATCCCAACCACCGCAGTTACAGAGGCGTTTGTCTGCCTGAATCCCAACCACCGCAGTTACAGAAGTTACAGAGGCGTTTGTCTGCCTGAATCCCAACCACCGCAGTTACAGAGGCGTTTGTCTGCCTGAATCCCAACCACCGCAGTTACCGAGGCGTTTCTCTGCCTGAATCTCAACCACCGCAGTTACAGAGGCGCTTGTCTGCCTGAATCTCAACCACCGCAGTTACAGAGGCGTTTGTCTGCCTGAATCCCAACCACCGCAGTTACAGAAGTTACAGAGGCGTTTGTCTGCCCGAATCTCAACCACCGCAGTTACAGAGGCGTTTGTCTGTCTGAATCCCAACCACCGCAGTTACAGAGGCGTTTGTCTGCCTGAATCCCAACCACCGCAGTTACAGAGGCGTTTGTCTGCCTGAATCTCAACCACCGCAGTTACAGAGGCGTTTGTCTGCCTGAATCCCAACCACCGCAGTTACAGAGGCGTTTGTCTGCCTGAGTCCCAACCACCGCAGTTACAGAGGCGTTTGTCTGCCTGAATCCCAACCACCGCAGTTACAGAGGCGTTTGTCTGCCTGAATCCCAACCACCGCAGTTACAGAGGTGTTTGTCTGCCTGAATCCCAACCACCGCAGTTACAGAGGCGTTTGTCTGCCCGAATCTCAACCACCGCAGTTACAGAGGCGTTTGTCTGCCTAAATCCTAATCACCGCAGTTACAGAGGCGTTTGTCTGCCTGAGTCCCAACCACCGCAGTTACAGAGGCGTTTGTCTGCCCGAATCTCAACCACCGCAGTTACAGAGGCGTTTGTCTGCCTAAATCCTAATCACCGCAGTTACAGAGGCGTTTGTCTGCCTGAGTCCCAACCACCGCAGTTACAGAAGTTAGTTACAGAGGCGTTTGTCTGCCTGAATCCCAACCACCGCAGTTACAGAGGCGTTTGTCTGCCTGAATCCCAACCACCGCAGTTACAGAAGCGTTTGTCTGCCTGAATCGCAACCACCGCAGTTACAGAGGCGTTTGTCTGCCCGAATCCCAACCACCGCAGTTACAGAAGTTACACAGGCGTTTGTCTGCCTGAATCCCAACCACCGCAGTTACAAAGGTGTTTGTCTGTCTGAATCTCAACCACCGCAGTTACAGAGGCGTTTGTCTGCCTGAATCCCAACCACCGCAGTTACAAAAGTTACAGAGGCGTTTGTCTGCATGAGTCCCAACCACCGCAGTTACAGAGGCGTTTGTCTGCCTTTATCCCAACCACAGCAGTTACAGAGGCGTTTGTCTGCCTGAGTCCCAACCACCGCAGTTACAGAGGCGTTTGTCTGCCTGAATCCCAACCACCGCAGTTACAGAGGCGTTTGTCTGCCTGAGTCCCAACCACCGCAGTTACAGAGGCGTTTGTCTGCCTGAATCTCAACCACCGCAGTTACAGAAGTTACAGAGGCGTTTGTCTGCCTGAGTCCCAACCACCGCAGTTACAGAGGCGTTTGTCTGCCTGAATCTCAACCACCGCAGTTTCAGAAGTTACAGAGGCGTTTGTCTGCCTGAATCCCAACCACCGCAGTTACAGAAGTTACAGAGGCGTTTGTCTGCCTGAGTCCCAACCACCGCAGTTACAGAGGCGTTTGTCTGCCTGAATCCCAATCACCACAGTTACAGAAGTTACAGAGGCGTTTGTCTGCCTGAAGCGCAACCACCGCAGTTACAGAGGCGTTTGTCTGCCCGAATCCCAATCACCGCAGTTACAGAAGTTACACAGGCGTTTGTCTGCCTGAATTCCAACCACCGCAGTTACAAAGGTGTTTGTCTGTCTGAATCTTAACCACCGCAGTTACAGAGGCGTTTGTCTGCCTGAATCCCAACCACCGCAGTTACAGAGGCGTTTGTCTGCCTGAATCCCAACCACCGCAGTTACAGAGGCGTTTGTCTGCCTGAGTCCCAACCACCGCAGTTACAAAAGTTACAGAGGCGTTTGTCTGCCTGAGTCCCATCCACCGCAGTTACAGAAGTTAACAGAGGCGTTTGTCTGCCTGAATCCCAACCACCGCAGTTACAGAGGCGTTTGTCTGCCTGAATCCCAACCACCGCAGTTACAGAGACGTTTGTCTGCCTGAATCCCAACCACCGCAGTTACAGAAGTTACAGAGGCGTTTGTCTGCCTGAATCCCAACCACCGCAGTTACAGAGGCGTTTGTCTGCCTGAATCCCAACCACCGCAGTTACAGAGGCGTTTGTCTGCCTGAATCCCAACCACCGCAGTTACAGAGGCGTTTGTCTGCCTGAATCCCAACCACCGCAGTTACAGAGGCGCTTGTCTGTCTGAATCTCAACCACCGCAGTTACAGAGGCGTTTGTCTGCCTGAATTTCAACCACCGCAGTTACAAAGGTGTTTGTCTGTCTGAATCTCAACCACCGCAGTTACAGAGGCGTTTGTCTGCCTGAATCTCAACCACCGCAGTTACAGAGGCGTTTGTCTGCCTGAATCCCAACCACCGCAGTTACAGAGGCGTTTGTCTGTCTGAATCTCAACCACCGCAGTTACAGAGGCGTTTGTCTGCCTGAATCTCAACCACCGCAGTTACAAAGGTGTTTGTCTGTCTGAATCTCAACCACCGCAGTTACAGAGGCGTTTGTCTGCCTGAATCCCAACCACCGCAGTTACAGAGGCGTTTGTCTGCCTGAATCCCAACCACCGCAGTTACAGAGGCGTTTGTCTGCCTGAATCCCAACCACCGCAGTTACAGAGGCGTTTGTCTGCCTGAATCTCAACCACCGCAGTTACAGAAGTTACAGAGGCGTTTGTCTGCCTGAATCCCAACCACCGCAGTTACAGAGGCGTTTGTCTGCCTGAATCTCAACTACCGCAGTTACAGAAGTTACAGAGGCGTTTGTCTGCCTGAATCTCAACCACCGCAGTTACAGAGGCGTTTGTCTGCCTGAATCCCAACTACCGCAGTTACAGAAGTTACAGAGGCGTTTGTCTGCCTGAATCTCAACCACCGCAGTTACAGAGGCGTTTGTCTGCCTGAATCCCAACCACCGCAGTTACAGAGGCGTTTGTCTGCCTGAATCTCAACCACCGCAGTTACAGAGGCGTTTGTCTGCCTGAATCCCAACCACCGCAGTTACAGAGACGTTTGTCTGCCTGAATCTCAACCACCGCAGTTACAGAGGCGTTTGTCTGCCTGAATCTCAACCACCGCAGTTACAGAGGCGTTTGTCTGCCTGAATCCCAACCACCGCAGTTACAGAGGCGTTTGTCTGTCTGAATCTCAACCACCGCAGTTACAGAGGCGTTTGTCTGCCTGAATCCCAACCACCGCAGTTACAAAGGTGTTTGTCTGTCTGAATCTCAACCACCGCAGTTACAGAGGCGTTTGTCTGCCTGAATCCCAACCACCGCAGTTACAGAGGCGTTTGTCTGCCTGAATCCCAACCACCGCAGTTACAGAGGCGTTTGTCTGCCTGAATCCCAACCACCGCAGTTACAGAGGCGTTTGTCTGCCTGAATCTCAACCACCGCAGTTACAGAAGTTACAGAGGCGTTTGTCTGCCTGAATCCCAACCACCGCAGTTACAGAGGCGTTTGTCTGCCTGAATCTCAACTACCGCAGTTACAGAAGTTACAGAGGCGTTTGTCTGCCTGAATCTCAACCACCGCAGTTACAGAGGCGTTTGTCTGCCTGAATCCCAACTACCGCAGTTACAGAAGTTACAGAGGCGTTTGTCTGCCTGAATCCCAACCACCGCAGTTACAGAGGCGTTTGTCTGCCTGAATCCCAACCACCGCAGTTACAGAGGCATTTGTCTGCCTGAATCTCAACCACCGCAGTTACAGAAGTTACAGAGGCGTTTGTCTGCCTGAATCCCAACCACCGCAGTTACAGAGACGTTTGTCTGCCTGAATCCCAACCACCGCAGTTACCGAGGCGTTTCTCTGCCTGAATCGCAACCACCGCAGTTACAGAAGTTACCGAGGCGTTTCTCTGCCTGAATCTCAACCACCGCAGTTATAGAGGCGCTTGTCTGCCTGAATCCCAACCACCGCAGTTACAGAGGCATCTGGACAATTTCCGCAAAGCACGCTGCCGTTTCAGAGTTAATTATGGCTGCTCCCACTCGTCTTCTCGGTGTAACGTTTCTGACAGAGCGAAGAGGGATGCCATTTCGGTGCGCCTCGACAGTGATGCTTTCGTCCCTTCTGAAGAGTCGGTATACGGCTTTCAGTACGCTGTCCATTTTCGTTCTTCTGTCTAATTCACTAAGATTGTGTATTCTTCTGCTTTTAGGATAAAGTGACACGTAAACATGTTGTCAGATGATAGGTTTTGGACATATGAAAGCCGTGCGTCGAAGAAAAGACGTCAATTCGAACTCTGCAGGAAGGAACAATAAAAGTTAGGTATAAATTGAATATGAATGCTTTTGAGACATTTTGATAGGATTCAGTTCGTGTTAGCCATGCCTTCCGTTATGATCTGGCCGACTAATCTGAGTATTTCCAGGATTGGTGATAACCTGGCCTGGAGAGTTGGCAAGGCATGTTCTCTTTCAGGCCGTCCACGTGCTATGCTCGAACTCCCCATTTTTGTCTCTTTTCATCGAGGAAACAGTCATTTCTGTACGGTTGCATTCCTCCCGCTCATGACGACCGTTATGACACTCAAGTTATGAGTATGTCACCTAAGTACAGAGTCTACCGAAAACGTTGCAGCTGCTGAGGTGCATGGGATTTCTACAAGGCATGCATGGAAATGAACATCAAGCGTCCCAGCACCAAGAATGAGGAAATCGTTGTAGACTGACGTAAGCACCATAAATAAAGGATACGGATCTTACATGAACGTTGTTTGTCCCTGCTCTCTCAATTCCGGTTGCTTAGGAAAATGAGTGGTTCTTCTTGCTAGAGAATATCAGTGCAAAGATCGTTCGTAAACCTTGAGTCCTCGACATCACACTGCAAGCAAGTAATATGCGATGATGCACGATCCATTGCCTGCACGGCATTCTTTATCACTTGCTTGAAAGCATATCTGAAGACTACATCCAGAATGGCGGATGTATTGAATCCGTAGATCTGATTTGTGCAGTCTACACCAATCGAACCGTTCGTTCTGCAGCTGTTTTGCCTGTACTCCGTCTCTTATCCGTCTACGAAGCACACGAGACTTTAAATACGACCAGAATTGTGGGCACTTTGTAGGTAATTGTCTCGCCATCAGAACCTCTGGTATCAAAGGGGGCGAGGAAGTATATGTCATGCAAGTAGTCCATGCGGAATCAATGATATAACATAAATACTAATGCGTCAAAGAGGTCGACATTGTTCTAAACGACAAAACTTATTTTGGCGCAGTAAGATACGTCGACAGACGGGCACCGGAGGCTATGACTCAGGTGTGGCCAACTCTCCGAGAGTGTCAGGAAGACAGAGCCGAAACCCTTTATCTAAAGACCTTAAGTCGTCTCGCTTCTCATGATGTTTTTGTTCCCCCCGTCTCCCCATTAACACATGCCTCGTCCAACTCTATGCAGTTACTGGTGCTCACTAGAAGGCAACGAAGTGACAGGACCTGAAGTCGCCACGAATGAGACAGTACTTTCTTCCACTGTTTATCTACTGTCCTCTCAGAGTGCGTGCCAACCCTAGGGCTGTCTTGACGAGTGACGTCATTTCTCGATGTGACAGGCCGTTGGCGCTGATTGTGTCAGATTGTGTTTACTACAAGTAAACACACGAAGCGCAGCCTCGTCGCCATTCAGCAATCGGCGCTACCTGCCACCGCTAGCATCGTGGGCTTGAATGGGACCATCCAAGAGGACATTGAAACGCGTGCAGTGTGTGAGGTATTACCGAAAGAAGCGACCTCCTGAATGACAACGCGCAGCTAATAACATCGCACACTCGGCTGCTTTGATGGGACTCCCAGAGCGCCGAGTGGCGGTGAGGGTACTCCAAGCTGGGACAGGAACCTCTGAACCGGCAGCGGCTCGCTGTAGGTGGCCGCCCCCCAGGTTCGGGAGGAACGAGGGGGTCAGAGAAGGTGGGTAGGGTGTGTCTCCTCCACCCCGAGCACGCGATGCGGTACAGCGAGCGACGACAGAGCTTCCTGTGTGCAAACCGGGAACGTCGCCTGCTCGAGTTCCCTAGTGAGCGTGGAGAGGAGGACAGGCCGCGGTCTGTCAAGGGAGGTCCTTGATCGGGGCGCGATGCCAGGGGTGCACTTCTCAGTGGAGCTTAGTTCCGCCCTGCTGGCCTTGACAGCAGCTGGCCCAGCGTGACTTCATCCCCGACACCCCTCGATTCCACGCGCTGCAGGCTGCACGGAAAACGCGCCGTCTTATCGTGTGAGCTCTTTCAGGGAGGCACTCACGCAAGTCGCGATTTCGCGCCTCCTCATCAACGGAAAAGCTAGTAGTTTTTATACAGGCGTTTATAAGCACGTAAACTCATAAAGGAAACACTCTGGAGCCTTTTGTGTCAAGCTGAGGAAGAAATTATGGAGCTTTCGATAAGCATCCCTACACATCAGAACTCAAACTGTATCTTATATAGACCATGCAGTCTCAGTCATACTTGATGGTTTCATGAGCATGCAAAATCAGAGAGCACGCGGAATAATGTCATTCAAGCATATTTTGATTTCCGCTGCAAATAGCAAATATTCGTGCCTGAAACGGAGTCTTTGATGATCGTTGTGCATGTATTTCACGCCAGTGGTGGTCTAGCTGCATTTAACTAGCAAGATGCAAGACTTAGACCTAGAGGTCTACTGCATCTGTGTCGTTGAAGTATACATTATGGTTATCATTCTGCCGTGTATTTGAACCGGATTCTGATTTGTCCTCCACAGTGCATCTCTTGATTTTTATGAGGTACGTAGGTGATCTGAAAGGATATAATTAGATTCATTTCTGCTCATCATTGTAATAAACTTGATCATTAGCTGTATTCAGAGAGTAGCGCAACTCTACGCCTCTCTTCTCCTACCCCATCCCCCTATCCCCTGATTCTTCCCCACCTCCTCGTTTCCTCTCTTCACATCCACCCTTATCTCCACTAGAACCTCGAACGCCAATAGAGCAGGCGACGCGACTTCGCCTCGTTCTCAATCGCAGGAAGTATTACTCATCCCCCAGGTTCAGACGGATATCAGTTCACCGGCGTCCATGACCCACGCACTTCGCCCTCCTGCTCTTCCGCCGCGTCTCACACGTTTGGCATCGATGGTAAATCAATGCCCGGGCAGTACGACGTCATCCGTGTCGAGGTGAACATCCGCTGCTGACGTAGAGGCCTTAGCTTTTCCCGTCAGGCCTTGGAGCACTTCCTGTCCTCAGCCATAGATACTGAACGGAAGGCATTTCAAGTCGACTTGCTGAAGGCCGTGGCTTGCTGATTTGCAGCGTGAACTGTTACTGTAGTCTTCTGACCTTGGCAGAATAATGGAAGTATGCAAAAATGGTGCAGGTGACAGTGTTAGCTTCTTTGTGACAGTTTCCCTTTTTTGCTTTTTCTTTTTTCTTTCTTTCCTTCTTCCTTTTCTGTCTTTGTTTCTGTCTTTGTTTCTGTCTGTCTGTCTGTCTGTCTGTCTGTCTGTCTGTCTGTCTGTCTGTCTGTCTGTCTGTCTGTCTGTCTGTCTGTCTGTCTGTCTGTCTGTCTGTCTGTCTGTCTGTCTGTCTGTCTGTCTGTCTGTCTGTCTGTCTGTCTGTCTGTCTGACTGACTGTCTGTCTGTCTGTCTGTCTTTCTTTTTGTCTGTCTGTCTCTCTGTCTGTCTGTCTATCTGTCTGTCTGTCTGTCTTTCTTTCTGTCTTTCTTTGTCTTTCTTTCTGTCTTTCTTTTTGTCTTTCTTTCTGTCTTTCTGTCTTTCTGTCTATCTTTCTTTCTTTTTGTCTTTCTTTCTGTCTTTCTTTCTGTCTTTCTTTCTGTGTGTCTTTCTTTCTCTTCCTTCCTTTCCGTCTTATCTCCTTCCTCTCTTCCACTTTCTTCCAACTATCCATTCTTCTTTCTTTCTTGTCTGTCGCTTGAAATACAATTACAGTGGTAGTCATCGCTCATTTCTTGTCGATCAGATACGATGTCTGTGCTCATATGCATTGCATCTTACCTTACTTATGGCAGTCAATGTCTTACGAATTTTGAGAAAACAGTGGTACATATTGGAAGCTGATCTGTTTCCCCATCCCGTCGCCAGCGCAGGATTCTAAAACCAATCTCGTTGTGCCCTTGCTTTGTATTCAGGTGGAAGAGTGGGAAATAGATGCAAGTTTTAAAGCTTCGAGTTGGGTTCCCTCGTCACCCACATTAATCTCAAGTCCTCGGGGTGAGTCAGAGCGAGGGGACAGTCGCGTCACAAAACGGGGAAGGAACCTCACCGTGGGCAGACAGGCACGTGTGCGTCATTTACAGGCCGGCTCTGTGGGGGCTACGACATGTTGACTCACGAAGGTTTCTCGTAGGTTTTATGCTTTTTATCCGTCGTCGTCTCTGTTCCTATGGGATCCTCTGCATTCACCTTTCGTGAGTCACCGGGAAGAGTGAACGTGAGGATAATTTGGAATCAAGGATTGTTAAACGATGTGTAAACGTTTCATTGTGGATGGTCTTAGCAGTTTAATTGCACGACTATTGTCATCATAAAAAACCACAGCGTCTAGAGCTCGCTTACGTACGTACGTGACATACATTTTTCCTGAATCAGATTGCTTCAAAACTGTTACTTCCTCCAATACTTTCGGATCAAGGACAACATAAATGTAGACACAAACGTCTTTCACAGTCAGATTCATAATGAATGATATTATTGCATTTCCCATGCAAGTGCAAGTTTGCTGATTCACTGCAGGACTGATCCTGGGATGAAAAACATCAAGATGCGTCAGAAAGCTCTTTTGCAAGCGTTCCCATTGCGCTGTTACCGAAAGAGCATGCATGATTCGACGGGCACAGGAAGTTTCCGCAATATGACCCGCCTCAGGTTGATAGGACAGCTTCCCTTCGAGTCGAAATCTTCTTCGTCTTTGCAGCTTCCTGATTGCAGCCGTTTACACGGCACTGGAGAGCAGGTCGCCGTAAAATAATTCTGGCCTTGGGCCAGAGTGAGAGCAGCTTGCTGGAGTTCACACACCCCTTGCCTCTCCATGACCCTGTCAGGCACGGTCTTCGTCGACGCTTTAGATGACTTTCCAGGTTAATCCCGCTTTCGTTTGAAC
Source organism: Theodoxus fluviatilis (assembly GCA_034096865.1). Lineage (NCBI taxonomy): Eukaryota > Metazoa > Mollusca > Gastropoda > Cycloneritida > Neritidae > Theodoxus > Theodoxus fluviatilis. The sequence continues at coordinate 15,706 of JAWQFJ010035637.1, forward strand.
AACGGCCCCGCGATTGTTTGAAGAAAGGTTGGAATTAAGTCACGTGTTCGCTAAAATGGGATTTTCAGTTAGTTTTCTCCCTGTTTGCCTTGCCGGGTCATCAACCTAGCCGAATTGCTTGGTGCATGTCTGAACCTTTTTCCATATATATATGTTTGCTCTTGGGCAGAGTTTTCTACGCTTGTCCCTGATTTGCAAGGCACCTTGCAGTGATTAAAAAACTGTTCTTAAGCAAGTCTATACTACTTTGAGCTTAGGCTCTTCGAAGCCAACACCTTTTGCGCTTTGTTTCATGTTACTGCTTACGGCGGTTTCCTCCCCTGGCGAACTTAGAAACTCCAAGCATTTGTGCCATGTTGACGGAGAAGGGTTGTGGGGTCAGCAAGTAATGAGAAAGCTCACCGCCCTATCCCAGCCCTCCTAGCAGGGTGGGTGGCCGACCGGGCGTCTCCCCTGGGTACACAGCGGTCAGCCAGCCCGACTCCCACCCACGGTTGTCCGCCTCTCTGTACAGGGCGTGTACGTGCAGGGAATACGGCTTTGAAATGAGCCCACTCAACAGATGTATCGCTGCGTTTGAAACGCAGTCATGAAATGATTAATGCCACTCTGGGGACATAGAATGTTAACGTTGCTGGCAGTCCGTGGGGCAAAGTGGATCTCACAACTGCCTGTTGAACGGAACTATTGAAGCCAGAGTGTAGCTTTTTGCATACGCTAGGCGGATAGTCTCACACACAGTCATTATCTCCAAAGACACCTATATCAAAGGTAAGAGAGCACACGACAGCCACATATGAATCGAAGCTGGATAAGGCTGAACATTCTTTGTAGACCGTTTACGCAAGAATCTAGGGGGCCACTGACAGCATATCAATTCATTTGAATTATGCAGACGACAGGATACGAACGTTCTTTCGTCATTCCAAACATACATGTCCACTCTGTATTTTCATGCAAAAGCCTTCTGTCTATTCCACAGATGCAGAGTTGTCAAACCTGCTTTTGCTTGACATCTCGTTATGCATCAGTCGTCACTGCCGTTAAACAAGACCCAAGTCTGTCTGGACAACAAGAGTTGGACAGCACCTACGCTGGGGGGTGGGGGTGGGGGTGGGGGTGGGCGCTTGAAATACTTGGGACGAGCGTCACAGCGTTGAACACTGTTGCTACAAATATTCGGTTCGATGATCCCTAAATGATCGTTTCTCAAGACAAGGAAAGTCGTATCAAAACGCTCCAGAAGCTGAGCTTCACTGACACGACCAGTGCACCTCGATAATCACAAAATTACAGGCCTTATCGAAGCCTCAAAGCAGTCTCGACGAACTGGAGAAAGCCATCCAATAGACTGAAGAAAGCCACCCGACGGAATGGAGAAAGCCACTTGACAGACTGGAGAAAGCCACCCGACGGACTGGAGAAAGCCACTTGACAGACTGGAGAAAGCTACCCGACAGAGTGGAAAAAGCTACCCGACAGACTGGAGAAAGCCACTCGACAGAGTGGAGAGCCCCGTCTCAAAAGACACGAGGAATCCGAGCAAGGAATCCCCAGGAAGCCTGCTTTGCCACGTCTCGGACCCTGTCTGGCGAAGTCGTGGTGGATTAGGTGCCGTGCCTGGCTGGAGTGGCTGGCTGTCTCGCCCCGGACAGAACAGCGTCCACCCGGGGTTTCTCCTCTGGCGTCAAGCACGCTTAGTGTCGTCTGTCAGACCACCTGCGGTCGGACTGCGGCCCTCGAGGTTCCCAGAAACAGCAGTGCCCTTGTCCTCTCAAGGCAAAGGTGTAATGGCTACCTGTCGAGGCAGTTGTCGTAATTGGACTCACAGCGACCACGGCTGGTTAGAGTTACTCCCGATCGTCGATCGTCGAATGAAAGCACCATCTAGACACTTGAGCTCAGGCACCGTGGATTGTTTTCATCTGGCAGACAGTCGTGGCGATCGCCGTCACCGCCTCATTAGCCACTATGGGTGGGGTCAGCCTCACCACAGTCAAAGCTCAGCGCCTTTTCCCTTCGGGCAAGACTTGAGGACTAGGGTCTTACAGGCAGAGGGTCGCCACACTGATGTTTGGCTTCATTTAATCGCAAGCAAGCAACCAAGTCGTCAAACAAATAGCTGAAGTGTATGTGGTTTTCTGGAGTTTTCAACTCGCTGGGTCAACACTGGAGTGCATGCCGTAAATGGGCGAGGCTGGCTGAAGCCATACTTGCCTCATGTTCCACTTCGCTGGTCTGTGTGGAAAGGAGATTTTCGCGGCTTTTGCTCGAGGAGCCGGGGTCGGGGTTTCAGCCCTTGGATGCACTAAGGTTGATTCAAAGTGGCTTCATCTGTAAACTCCTGGTTTATACGTCGCCCTGTCAGTTCCCATATCGCCGTCAATGCACCCGCTATCAACTTTGGGGTGGAGAGTACCAACACACAAAACTGTTGTTGTTGTGCAGAGCCACCAGAACCAAAAAATCTCGTTGAAACAAATAAAAATATATTTTTATGTTCTAGATTTAATATATGAGTCATTCTAGATATGTTACCATTATCACATGAACTGATTTCTCTCAAAAGGTTTCCTATTCTTGTATATCAAACGCAGAACGAAGACAGACTCCGCAGCAACGGAAACAATTTATGTGAGGGACTTTACACTATAAATGTGTACTGTATAAGTTGTCGTACGAACTCAAACCATCCATTCATGTAGAAGACATATTTGAAGGAACTCATGCAAAATTTGCCCATTCTTGCTTTTTATTGCTGTTATCTTGACTTTGTATGGCCATTTTCTTTTTAGAGAACACCATGAACGTCAATCACCAAGAAACTAATAATCCCATGATTCATCCTTCTCTCACACAGAAGGTGTGGGACCGCAATTTGTCCGGTCTGCCTTCTACACTCGGTTGGCTTTTGACACTCGTTATCTTATCGTGGAACTAAACGCCATGGCTGGTCTTTCGCTTGTTCCGGGATGGAGGCTTAATTGCTTTAGGAAAGCAAACAAAGGTCGCCACAGACCCATCAACCCTCGCCTGGCGTCCAGTCCTGTCTGGGGAAAGGTCTTCCCCTTCGACCCACTTCTGCAGGCGTGACGTGCAAGGGGCCTGAAGCAGCCCCCAGACGGGAGTGGCGGTGATGAAGAGGGGCGAGGCGGCCTTGTCAGACCGATAAAAAACAGACAATGCACTCTGGACGAAGACCAATCCCCAGGGACAGACGGGCCCATCTGGCCGCCCTTCCCCACCCCCCACTGGGCGCCTCTCTCACCCCTGAGCTCATCACGCTGACCTTTCCGCCTCCGTAGCCCAGAGAAGATGGGATGGAGACAATGCTGCCGGGGAATCCCTTTCTTTGCTTGGAATAAAGCGCGCCAAGGGGGAATGTACAGAAACATTAGTCTAAATCATAATGAATAAAAAAATAACGACTTAATTAAGAACTAAAATGTGCAATTTCTACGTAAAGTTTTGCGTAAAAGAATATCTTGAGGTCACACAAAAAGCGTTGTCCAAACCCAGAAAGGATCACAAATACATGTGAACAACCTTCAATGTGATTTTATCCGAACGGACGCAAGATTTGGATATAAACAAGCTGAGTTAAAACTGCCGTGAGGCACTCCTGTTGTCGAAATAAGGAGGCGTTTTTCATCTCTGTGTCTTGCCGTTTTGTCTTGGGCAGTCCTAACATGTCGCGTTAGAGAAGTGCTGATGGATTTCGTCCAGCACGAATGGCACGGGTAGTTGACCGTCAGCACGTTCTGGCTTTGCCGCTTGAGAGAGCGTGGGGGCGTTCATACTTTGAGAGGGCTTCAGCGGCTCACCCCCGTGGGACAAGCATGCCTCGGTCAAAAGAAAAGCATGTTTAATCAAGTTTGGCGGATTTCGATGAGATTAAAGTGGGACGTGATTACGGAGCGCAGGGACAGCTGGCCAGAAAGCAAAGGCAGGGAAAATGGCGAGCAAGCCTGCCTCGGGGTATGAACGTCTGCATCTCCTGCACTGCTCCAGGCTCCCCACCCCCCACCCGCCTGCACACGATAGTCACGTGACTGCAAGGGTAAATACAAAACGCTAGCACCTGCCTCCCCGAAACGTACACGCATCGAGTCCTTTTCATTTCACAGCCTCGCGACCCAAAGAAACAGAAAACGCAGATGGAACAACAAAACGAAACATTTTTTCCCTTGCAGTGCAAACAGGCCCTGACGTGGTCCTCTTTCAGACCTTGTTTGTTAAGGATTAAACCGCCGTCACGGACAAGTTGCAGCAGAAGTTAATGTTTCTGGGAAAACGAGGAAGGATGCTGGTTGGGGAATACTGGGCGCTAAAACTGTCAACGCAGATAGACGGGGTCAGAGAAGCCTGCCGTAGTATGCAGCGAGTTGAGCGTGTTGTAATCGCGAGCCACGATAAATTGCCCGCTCCACCTGCTACAAAGGGTCGCCACTTTCTCTTTATCGCGTAATTGGCACGAAGAGAAGCCCAGACGTAATCTTCTGAGGAGATGCGGCATCAGGGGAACAGTCGAGAAAGTGGCAAGCTCCTACGCTTGGAATCGCATAATCTTGCTTTATGCCTTGAGCTGTGGTTAAAAAAGTATAGGGTTTCTGTTCTAAACTATTCACAGCTTTGAAAGGGTGTTTATTTCATAATTATGGCGTGGGTTTTTCCCAGGAAGCGGTTGTCCTGACAAGGCATAAAAGGCAATTTCAGTGTGTGGCAAAGAAGCAGTTTAATTTATCTGACAAGAAAATAATTAGTAAAAGATTAAGCTGACAGGAGAGGCATCGAGTTGCTCGGGCTCTATGCTGCACATTTTAAAACCTTAAATAAAAATTTAAAAAATTGTCAGCTGTTTCTTTTGAAAATGATGCTGAAAGCAGTTTACAATTCATTATTCATTAACTATTGTAGACAGGGGGCTCCTGTTTGGTGTGGGCCTAGGCGCAGGGTGGGGCTATAGAGAGACGTTTGGACTTCTCTCTACCCCTTCAGCAGGACCGACCCTGGGTTCCTTTGATGTGGCCAGCTGGGCATGCAGGCAGGAAGTGTAGAGGCAGTGTGCCTCACTCCCTTGACTCCTCGAGTGGTCAGCAGACAAGCAAGGCTTGGCGTCAGTTTTCCCGTCTTTATTCATGGCAACAAGGCAATTCAGGGCAATGCAGGCATGAAAGCTGTACACCGGAATGACCTTCCCGTGACCTCTCGCTCTGCCATCCTGACTGTCGCTCGTTCCTGCATCTCTGGTCTCCCGTCCTATCTCTTTCCTTCTCGTCTCATCTCGTCTCTGGTCTCTGCCCATGTGTTGGCGCTATTTAGGCAGGGGCTTTAAATAGCCATCACGAGGGCGTGAGCGAGCGCAAACGAAACTTCTAAAGCAGTGCATGATATATTAAATGAATAGACTCTCAATTTTGGTGTGATCTCAAAACACGCAAATACTGGCTGGTCAGATTGGATGCTAGCTGGCGCTTAACTACGTGTGAGCTGCGTGAACCTCATACATCTCTACGGCAGCCACAGAGTGCGCGAAACACGCCTCCTCACATATCTCTGCAGTTACCATCTAGGCACACATGTATGGAAGTAGAGGTGGAAGGCAACACGTTGAATTACAGTTGTCTGGACAAGTTTCTACATCATATTCTCACCCTCTTACACTATGTTTACAGGGATTATGGAAACATTCGCGTTGATGTGCCTGCGTTTTCAACATATACCTTTATCTGTTGTGTGCGAATGTAGCGGCACCAGCATTGACGTTGCCATGGCTACGGTGCAGGTTTTGGGAACTTTTCCTCTGCCTCCCAAGTGTTGGGCGGCAGAGGCACAGAGGGACATGGAGTCAGTCGGTTCCCATTTCATCTATTTATTCAGTAGCTACAAGAATGAGTCTGCACTCTATTCTGCTCTACTCTACTCTGCTCTAAGCACAAGCGGTCACCTCAATATATCCCATAAAACCGGAAAACGCCGGGTTCCGGGGAGGGGTCAAGAGAAAGGCGTGGCATGAAAGAGAAGAGGGTGTGGGATGGGGGGTGGTACCAGGAATGCATGGGAAGAGGGGGGGGGGGGGCGCAGAGTGGGCATCTTCTGTCCAAGAACTTGGGAGGGGCCAGATGTCCAGAAGAAACAGAGTGGTGGCACAAGGCGTACATGTGCAAGGAGGCGTGGGATTGTGGCTTTAGTAGGCATTTGTGTCCAAGAGTCTGATGTGGGGGGGGGGGGGGTGGAATTGGAGAGGATGTTTATAATGAACGAAAAACAGTGCTGAGTGAGCAGCCGAACTGACCACATGGTGACAGACTGGAAAATAGGGCTGAAATGGTCGTTGTCCCCAACATTTCCGGACAGAGTACTCCGAGTACTCTGTCCACTCGGACAGAGTACTCCGAGTACTCTGTCCGATCGGACAGAGTACTCAGTGTTTGAAATCTCGGCATTTGAACGAGAACGAGACCGCCGAGTGAAGAACATGTCGCGATATATTACATGGTCATCGGTATGTCACGTGACTGTAAGGACGAGATTTCAAACACCGAGTACTCTGTCCAATCGGACAGAGCAGAGTACTCGGAGTACTCTGTCCGGAAATGTTGGGGACAACGACCATTTCAGCGAAAATAGGAGCGGCTCATGCACAGAGAGCAAAGTCAGCAAAGTTGTGTCACCCTGTTACACGAAGTAAGAACGTTTCTCAGAACTCTCCAAAGACTGCCTCGGCATCCATCTGGAAATCACAGACGTTCACGGCTACCTTAGCAACCCAAACCTTCCGACTTAAATCTACACCCCCTCCACTCTGATTCATTCGTGGGAAAGAGCCTTAGAAGTGGAGTGCATCTGAGTCAGAGGTCGACCCTCTGTGTCAGTTTCAAGAGGACCAGTTACTGAGGTTTACCGAGCCATGGGAAAGAGACTCTAGACTCGAGAAAGACTGCTGCATCGATCACAGCGGTTATCCGAGACCGCAGCTCCTCCGCACACAGCTCTTGGTCAGCTTATGGGGGCTGAGGCGTCGTTGTCCACGTCACTCTGCCTGACGGAGCCCTCTTCAGGGCGTCTGGGGCACCATGACCCGGTGCCCTCCAAACGCCAGGACTGCTTCGTCCTCGAGATGAGATGAGGTCATGAATGCCGCAAGCTGGGAGAAAAATAATGCCATCTTTTCACTTTGGTGCTAAGTTCATGTTTGTGCATACACATCACGAGCTTGCTGTTATTTATCAAAGATGAGACCAGAGTCGGTTTTGATGTTGGCTTGATTCAGATTGGTTCCAGTCTAGGTAACTCTAGAAGGTCACGATACCAGCTTTATCAATTTTTCAAGATAAACCTGCCGAGATGAAGCTCATACCTGGCATCTCCGAGGCACTCTGCAGACTATCAACACTCACATTTGTTTCTCATCGCTTGCATGGTGTTGCGCTCGGCAATGGCTGGAGGCCACACAGATAAGTCTGCTACAGAGGGAGCCCGTCTCTGGCCCGCCGAGCTATCGCTTCACGATCAGTTTCAGATGCAGGCAACTGGCAGTTACTTCCCCTTCTCCTCTCGTGGCTCCCGGCAGATCTCGCTCGAGAGTGCACGTGCCTGAAGAGGAGTGACGCAAGCGTGGAGAAGGAGAAAGGTCAAACGTAGACACCACATACTCTGGGTTTCGTCTGAAAAGTCTGCCAGGGCCTCCCCCGAGCCTCCTCAGGCCCCAGACAGCCGAGATACATCATTTCAGCACCATTACCTATGGGTGGGAGCACCTCAGACGTCCCGTGTACATAGATCTTCCAGCCATCACGGGTTGCAGGGTCTGACGCCTTCAGCTCCTCTCCTCTTTTCCAGAGCAGCAAGCATCACCTTCTCCTTCCTGCTGGGCAAGCCGGGTGTCGCTTTCGCTGCTCTGTGTCTTCCCATAGGCCTTCCTTCCTGCACTAAGCATATGGGGTGTTTCCAGTGTGGGGAATGCTGATGGGAAGATGGCTTCCCCCTGCTTGACGACTCCCGTTTGGCGCCGTTTCCATGTGATATGCATTCGGCCTACTGTTCCTCAAATCCTCATCTGCCTCTCGTTGATAAGACAACATGGTCTCTGGTATTTATCATTTTAAGTGATCGTAAAGTAACGTAGTATTGTCTGTTTGTTAAGTTTGTAGCATACATAAACATGTTCTTTTACTGAAATCATATGGAAAACAAACAAACAAAAAACACCAAAGAAACAAACAAAAACATGAAATAGTTACAAAGGAATAAACAAACAAACAATTGCAGAATAAAACCAAGAATAATGTTTAACCATTTAATATGTGTATTTGGGAACAAAAGCTGCCATCATTTTAAATAATTGTCCTTTACTTTTATAAAAGCTGTATATCATGTTTCATTAAGTAAATTCCTTAAAGACTTGACACTGAAATCTATGATTGCAGTTTCTCCTACTAAGTCCTCTATACAATCCCTGCAACCGTTCAAGCCCTGAAACACAGCCGTAATCCAGGCGAATGTTCCCGACCTTTCCGAGCCTCTCCAACCACATAACATTGCTCGGCTTTGCTGTAATCCTGTCACTCAACGTCTCGAAGCAAACCCAGTGCGCACCCGCCAGTTTTGGCGGGGAATTCTTGTAGGACCAAAGGTGAGAAATGCCAACATGGTTACATGCAAATCCCCGGAAGCTCGCGAGTTGCTTTCTGGCCAGCGTAACGAAGAAAGCGCCGCGTTATTTCATTGTCGGAGAGGGTCTACGGAATGTTATACTCTTCCCGAGCGAATTCCATGGTGTGCAACCAATAATGGGTGATTACGTGTCAGGAGTTTCCAAGGCGACCATCAGTGTCATTACTGTCAGTCTTCATCCGACGAGGCCAGGCTCGCCCACGTTCGGAAAGACCGCCATCCCCGTAGAGCGTGTGGACCGGGAGAACGTGCTGACATTTCCTCAGGGCATTACGGCGTGCCGCACTTCTCGGCGTAAGAACTTCACTGGGGTCCCTTCGTCCAGATTGCAGCGGGACCTTCTCATACTCCAAGCCAGAGAACGAGGTGACCCGTTCAGACATCAACACTAGAGGCCAGCTACCGTTTTGTTGTCGCATTTCTTGTTTCATTCTCGTGAAAGCAGATTCTGCAGCGTGCATCGTTTTAAATACGAATCAATGCTTAGAACTTTTAAACATGAAAATAGAAATAATTATATGGAGTCTAGGTGGAACGAAGTTACATCTACAAGCTCTCAACATTGCACCGATCTACATGTAGTTTGCCGTCATGTGTCTCCCACTCTACCGTAATGCCTTGTTTATTCCGCCACAAATCTTACGAATACGAAGTGTCCGCGATGGATTTTTAGTTATTGCAATATTTTTCAGAGATCTCCAATGCTTGATCGTAACATTCTAACCTTCCTCAACGTCGCCACAACGGTTTGCACACTTTGTATCCCAGTTCGAAACACCCATAGTTCTTTCGGAAGCAGATGTTGTGTGCTGCGTTGATAATTATGACGCATACAATAAATTGCAATACAAAGTTGTGTGAATCAATCTCTCTCTCTCTCTCTCTCTCTCTCTCTCTCTCTCTCTCTCTCTCTCTCTATCTCTCTCTCATTTGTAATGGACTGGTGGTTCTATTAATAAAGTTTTGAGTTCGAGTTCTCTCTCTCTCTCTATCTCTCTCTCTCTCTATCTCTCTCTCTCTCGTTGTCTTTTTCTTTGTATCTCGCCCTCCTCTCTCTCTCTCTCTCTTTCTTCTCTCTCTCTCTCTCTCTCTCTCTCTCTTTCTCTCTCGCCCTAAGACTTCCGATACATGTACTGGAGGCAAAGGTACGCAGAGCTGACGTAAACGAGAATTGCATCTGGCTTCATTTATTTATCCAGAATTCTTCTTTCCAGCATCGTGACGTAGGCACCCGATGGGATGCCCTCAGTATGGTAAGGAATGCCGTTTCAGAGGAAGACTAAGCAATTACTGTGTAATGCTTTCGCTATGTTTCTCTTTGGGCGCTGGATTTCTATTCTGAGTTAGGTCAACGTGGCAGAAGCGAAGAATTCCACAAGCAACAAGTAGAATGTATTTGCCTGGCATGCGTGAAGCTGTTGACAAATGTATGAAGTGAACAGAAGAAAGATCCTTCCAATCAACATATCTCTAGTCAAGTGATAGAGTTGCGGGGCATCTGATGGAACAACCACTATCTGATCTCTATGGTACATTTGTTGATGTTGTTGTTGCTGTAGCAAATGTAATCAGTTTCATGCTTCCGTGTTTGTGCATGACTACACCAAAACATGTTTCTCAATTGCAAACCAATGAAGAGACACACTCGCTCCCCCGTTTACAACTATCTGACACTTACTTTCTTGTCTCTAGTCTAGTAAACTCTGTGCATATCGCTGGCTGAATAGGTACCAGGTGCCGGCCTCGTTTGCCCGAAGTGTTTTGAAGGAAACTGCTCTGTCTTGTCCGGTTGTATTGAGTTATGGCCGTCAGCTGAATCACCCGAAGAAATCCGGCAGTGATTTTTATCGAAAAGACCCGAAAAGACCCGAAAAGACCCGAAAAGACCCGAAAAGACCCGAAAAGACCCGAAAAGACCCGAAAAGACCCGAAAAGACACCCGAAAAGACCCCGAAAAGACCCCGAAAGACCCGAAAAGACTCGAAAAGATCCGAATAGACCCGAAAAGACACCCGCAAAAACCCCAAAAGAGGGCAGTGATTTTTATCGAAAAGACCCAAAAAGACGTTTTGGGTCTTTTCGGGTGTCTTTTGAGGTGTCTTTTTGGGTCTTCTCGGGTCTTTTCGGGTCTTCTCAGGTGATTCAGTGTTTTCTCGGGTCTTTGTGGGTCTTTTGGAGTGTTTTCAGGTGTCTTTTCGGGTCTTTTCGGGTGTCTTTTCGGGTCTTTTCGATAAAAATCACTGCTATTGATTTTTAGCGAAAAGACCCGAAAAGACCCGAAAAGACACCCGAAAAGACACCTGAAAAGACCCGAAAAGACCCGAAAAGACCCGAGGAGACACTAAATTACCTGAGAAGACCTGAAAAGACCAGAGAAGACCCCAAAAGACACCCGAGAAGACCCAAAAAGAGGGCAGTGATTTTTATCGAAAAGACCCGAAAAGACGTTTTGGGTCTTTTCGGGTGTCTTTTGGGGTGTCTTTTTTCGTCTTCTCGGGTCCTTTCGAGTCTTATCAGTTAATTTAGTGTCTTCTCGGGTCTTTGCGGGTCTTTTGGGGTGTTTTCAGGTGTCTTTTCGGGTCTCTTCGGGTGTCTTTTCGGGTCTTTTCGATAAAAATCACTGCCATTGATTTTTATCGAAAAGACCCGAAAAGACCCGAAAAGACACCCGAAAAGACCCGAAAAGACACCTGAAAAGACCCGAAAAGACCCGAAAAGACCCCAAAAGACCCGAGGAGACACTAAATTACCTGAGAAGACCTGAAAAGACCCGAGAAGACCCCAAAAAGACACCCGAAAAGAATCCAAAAGAGGGCAGTGATTTTTATCGAAAAGACCCAAAAAGACGTTTTGGGTCTTTTCGGGTGTCTTTTGGGGTGTCTTTTTTCGTCTTCTCGGGTCCTTTCGAGTCTTCTCAGGTAATTTAGTGTCTTCTAGGGTCTTTGCGGGTCATTTTGGGTGTTTTCAGGTGTCTTTTCGGGTCTCTTCGGGGTCTTTTCGGGTCTTTTCGATAAAAATCACTGCCATTGATTTTTATCGAAAAGACCCGAAAAGACCCGAAAAGACACCCGAAAAGACCCGAAAAGACACCTGAAAAGACCCGAAAAGACCCGAAAAGACCCGAGGAGACACTAAATTACCTGAGAAGACCTGAAAAGACCAGAGAAGACCCCAAAAGACACCCGAAAAGACCCCAAAAGAGGGCAGTGATTTTTATCGAAAAGACCCGAAAAGACGTTTTGGGTCTTTTCGGGTGTCTTTTGGGTGTCTTTTTTCGTCTTCTCGGGTCCTTTCGAGTCTTCTCAGGTAATTTAGTGTCTTCTCGGGTCTTTGCGGGTCATTTTGGGTGTTTACAGGTGTCTTTTCGGGTCTTTTCGGGTGTCTTTTCGGGTCTTTTCGATAAAAATCACTGGCAGTGATTTTTATCGAAAAGACCAGAAAAGACCCGAAAAGACACCCAAAAAGACCCGAAAAGACACCCGAAAAAAACCCGAAAAGACCCGACAAGACACTAATTTACCTCAGAAAGAGAGAGAGAGAGAGAGAGAGAGAGAGAGAGAGAGAGAGAGAGAGAGAGAGACAGAGAGAGCGAGAGCGAGAGAGGGAGAGAGAGAAGAGAGAGAGAGAGAGAGAGAGAGAGAGACAGACAGACACAGAGAGAGACAGACAGACAGACAGACAGACAGACAGAGAGAGAGGGCGTCTTTTGGGGTCTTCTCGGGTCTTCTCCGGTCTTTTCGGGTGTCTTTTCGGGTCTTTTCGGGTCTTTTCGGGTGTCTTTTCGGGTCTTTTCGGGTCTTTTTGAGTGTCTTTTCGGGTCTTCTCGGGTCTTTTTGTGTCTTTTCGTGTCTTTTCGGGTCTTTTGGGATCTTTTCGGGTGCCTTTTAGTGTCTTTTCGTGTCTTTTCGATAAAAATCATTTTATCGAAAAGACCCCAAAAGACCCCAAAAGACCCCAAAAGACACCCGAAAAAACCCGAAAAGACCCGAAAAGACACCCGAAAAGACTAGAAAAGACCCGAAAAGACCCGAAAAGACCCGAAAAGACCCGAAAAGACACCCGAAAAGACCCCAAAAGACCCGAAAAGACACTCGAAAAGACCCCAACAGACCCAAAACGACCCGAAAAGACCCGAAAAGACACGGGAAAAGACCCCAAAAGACCCGTAAAGACCCGAAAAGACCTCAAAAGACCCGAGAAGACCAGAGAACACCCGAAAGGACGCCCTCTCTCTCTCTATCTCTCTCTCTCTCTCTCTCTCTCTCTCTTCTCTCTCTTTCTCCCTCTTTCTCTCTCTATCTCTTTTTCTCTCTCTTTTTCTCTATCTCTCTCTCTTTCTCTATCTCTCTCTATCTCTCTCTTTCTCTCTCTCTCTCTACTCTCTCTCTCTCTCGCCCTCTCTCTCTATCTCTCTCTCGCTCTCTCTCTCTCACTCTCACTCTCGCCCTCTCTCTCTCGTTCTCTTTCTCTCTCTCACTCTCTCTCCCTCCCTCCCTCTCTCTCTTTCTTTCTCTCACTCTCTCTCTCACCAATACTTTCGCCCTATCTCTCTCTCTTTCTCTCTTTCTCTCGCCCTCTCTCTCTCTATCTCTCTCTCTCGCCCTCTCTCTCTCTATCTCTCTCTTGCTCTCTCTCTCTCACTCTCACTCTCGCCCTCTCTCTCTCTCGTCCTCTTTCTCTCTCTCACTCTCTCTCCCTCCCTCCCTCTCTCTCTCTCTCTCTCTCACCAATACTTTCGCCCTCTCTCTTTCTCTCTTTCTCTCGCCCTCTCTCTCTCTCTCTCTCTCTTTCTCTCTCTCTCTCTCTCTCGTTCTCTCTCTCGAACTCTCTATCTCTCTCAATCTCTCTCTCGCCCTCTCTCGCCTTCTCTCGCTCTCTCTCTATCTCTCACTCGCCCTCTCTCTCGCTCTCTCTCTCTCACTCTCACTCTCGCCCTCTCTCTCTCTCGTCCTCTTTCTCTGCCGATAATTAGGTTGTGATAGGCTGGAGGCCTGCTCAAATAAAATCGTTCGTTCGTTCGTTCGTTCGTTCTCTCTGTCTCTCTCTCTCTCTCTCTCTCTCTCTCCGTCAGACCTCTCTCCAACCCCCTTCCCCATCCTTTCTGTAAGCTGTGGTCTGACTGTTGTCGCACCTCCCTCGTCAGTCGCTGCCCTGTCAGCCACGCGTTATCTTCGTGTGACCCTCGGCTAGTGAACCGCTCCCTTCAGTTCGCATTGGCAGCACACACCCGCGCCCCTCTGACCCATGTCTCTCTCTCTCTCCCTCTCTCTCTTGTCCTCTCCGTCGCTCTCTCTCTCTCTCTCTCTCTCTCTCTCTTTCGCCCTCTCTCTCGCCCTCTCTATCTCTCTCAATCTCTCTCTCTCGCCCTCTCGCCCTCTCTCGCTCTCTCTCTCTATCTCTCTCTCTATCTCTCTCTCGCCCTCTGTCGCCCTCTCTCTCTCTCTCTCTCTCTCTATCTCTCTCTCTCTCACTCTCGCCCTCTTTCTCTCTCTCACTCTCTCTCTATCTCTCTCCCTCTCTTTCTCTCGCCCTCTCTCTCTCTCTCTCTCTCTCTGTCTCTCTCACTCTCTCTCTCTCTCTGTTTCTCTCTCTCTCGCCAATTCTTTCGCCCTCTCTCTCCCTCTCTTTCTCTCGACCTCTCTCTCTGTCTCTCTCTCTCTGTGTCTCTCTCTGTGTCTCTCACTCTGTCTCTCTCACTCTGTCTCTCTCACTCTGTCCCTCTCTGTCTCACTCTCTCTCTCTCTCTCTCTCTCCCTCTTTTGCCCCGCCCCCCCTCTCTCTCTCTCTCTCTCTCTCTCTCTCTTTCGCCCTCGCTCTCTCTTTCTCTCTTACTCTCTCTCTCTCTCTCTCTTGTCCTCTCCCTCGCACTCTCTCTCTCTCTCTCGCCAATTCTTTCTCTCTCTCGCCCTCTCTCTGTCTCTCTCTGTCTCTCTCTCTCTCTCTCTCTCTCTCTCTTTCTCTCTCTCTCTCTCTCTCTCTCTCTCTCTTTCTCGGGTAAATTAGTGTCTTCTCGGATCTTTTCGGGTCTTTTCGGGTGTCTTTTCGGGTGTCTTTTCGGGTCTCTTCTGGTCTTTTCGGGTCTTTTCGGGTCTTTTGGGATCTTTTGGGGTCTTTTGGGGTCTTTTCGGGGGTCTTTTCGGGTCTTTTCAGGTTTTTGGGGGTCTCTTCGGGTGTCTTTTCGTGTTTTGTCTTTTCGGGTGTCATTTCGGGTCTTTTCGGGTCATTTCGTTAAAAATCACTGGCAGTGATTTTTATCGAAAAGACACGAAAAGACACCCGGAAAGACCCGAAAAGACACCTGAAAACACAAAAAAACGCTAAGACCTGAGAAGACACTAAATTACCTGAGAAGACCCGAAAAGACCCGAGAAGACCCAAAACGACACCTCAAAAGACACCCGAAAAGACCCAACACGTCTTTACGGGTCTTTTCGATAAAAATCACTGCCTTCTTTTGATGTCTTTTCTTGTGTCTTTTCGGGTCTTTTGGGGTCTTTTCGGGTCTTCTTAGGTAATTTAGTGTCTTCTCGGGTCTTGTTCGGTCTTTTCGGGTCTTTTTATGTGTCTTTTGGGGTCTTTTGGGGTCTTTTCGGGTCTTTTCGTTAAAAATCACTGGCAGTGATTTTTATCGAAAAGACACGAAAAGACACCCGAAAAGACCCGAAAAGACACCTGAAAACACCCAAAAAGACCCGCAAAGACCCGAGAAGACACTAAATTAACTGAGAAGACTCGAAAGGACCCGAGAAGACGAAAAAAGACACCCCAAAAGACACCCGAAAAGACCCAAAACGTCTTTTCGGGTCTTTTCGATAAAAATCACTGCCCTCTTTTTGGTCTTTTCGGGTGTCTTTTTGGGTCTTCTCGGGTCTTTTCAGGTCTTCTCAGGTAATTTAGTGTCTCCTCGGGTCTTTTCGGGTCTTTTCAGGTGTCTTTTGTGGTCTTTTCGGGTGTCTTTTCGGGTCTTTTCGGGTCTTTTCGATAAAAATCAATGGCAGTGATTTTTATCGAAAAGACCCGAAAAGACACCCGAAAAGACCCGAAAAGACACCTGAAAACACCCAAAAGACCCGCAAAGACCCGAGAAGACACTAAATTAACTGAGAAGACTCGAAAGGACCCGAGAAGACGAAAAAAGACACCCCAAAAGACACCCGAAAAGACCCAAAACGTCTTTTCGGGTCTTTTCGATAAAAATCACTGCCCTCTTTTTGGGTCTTTTCGGGTGTCTTTTTGGGTCTTCTCGGGTCTTTTCAGGTCTTCTCAGGTAATTTAGTGTCTCCTCGGGTCTTTTCGGGTCTTTTCGGGTCTTTTCAGGTGTCTTTTCGGGTCTTTTCGGGTGTCTTTTCGGGTCTTTTCGGGTCTTTTCGATAAAAATCAATGGCAGTGATTTTTATCGAAAAGACCCGAAAAGACACCCGAAGAGACCCGAAAAGACACCTGAAAACACCTCAAATGACCCGCAAAGACCCGAGAAGACACTAAATTAACTGAGAAGACTCGAAAGGACCCGAGAAGACGAAAAAAGACACCCCAAAAGACACCCGAAAAGACCCAAAACGTCTTTTCGGGTCTTTTCGATAAAAATCACTGCCCTCTTTTTGGTCTTTTCGGGTGTCTTTTGGGGTCTTCTCGGGTCTTTTCAGGTCTTCTCAGGTAATTTAGTGTCTCCTCGGGTCTTTTCGGGTCTTTTCGGGTCTTTTCAGGTGTCTTTTCGGGTCTTTTCGGGTGTCTTTTCGGGTCTTTTCGGGTCTTTTCGATAAAAATCAATGGCAGTGATTTTTATCGAAAAGACCCGAAAAGACCCGAACCCGAAAAGACACCTGAAAACACCTCAAATGACCCGCAAAGACCCGAGAAGACACTAAATTAACTGAGAAGACTCGAAAGGACCCGAGAAGACGAAAAAAGACACCCCAAAAGACACCCGAAAAGACCCAAAACGTCTTTTCGGGTCTTTTCGATAAAAATCACTGCCCTCTTTTTGGTCTTTTCGGGTGTCTTTTGGGGTCTTCTCGGGTCTTTTCAGGTCTTCTCAGGTAATTTAGTGTCTCCTCGGGTCTTTTCGGGTCTTTTCGGGTCTTTTCAGGTGTCTTTTGGGGTCTTTTCGGGTGTCTTTTCGGGTCTTTTCGGGTCTTTTCGATAAAAATCAATGCAGTGATTTTTATCGAAAAGACACGAAAAGACACCCGAAAAGACCCGAAAAGACACCTGAAAACACCCAAAAAGACCCGCAAAGACCCGAGAAGACACTAAATTAACTGAGAAGACTCGAAAGGACCCGAGAAGACGAAAAAAGACACCCCAAAAGACACCCGAAAAGACCCAAAACGTCTTTTCGGGTCTTTTCGATAAAAATCACTGCCCTCTTTTTGGGTCTTTTCGGGTGTCTTTTGGGGTCTTCTCGGGTCTTTTCAGGTCTTCTCAGGTAATTTAGTGTCTCCTCGGGTCTTTTCGGGTCTTTTCGGGTCTTTTCAGGTGTCTTTTCGGGTCTTTTCGGGTGTCTTTTCGGGTCTTTTCGGGTCTTTTCGATAAAAATCAATGGCAGTGATTTTTATCGAAAAGACCCGAAAAGACACCCGAAAAGACCCGAAAAGACACCTGAAAACACCCAAAAGACCCGCAAAGACCCGAGAAGACACTAAATTACCTGAGAAGACTCGAAAGGACCCGAGAAGACGAAAAAAGACACCCCAAAAGACACCCGAAAAGACCCAAAACGTCTTTTCGGGTCTTTTCGATAAAAATCACTGCCCTCTTTTTGGGTCTTTTCGGGTGTCTTTTTGGGTCTTCTCGGGTCTTTTCAGGTCTTCTCAGGTAATTTAGTGTCTCCTCGGGTCTTTTCGGGTCTTTTCGGGTCTTTTCAGGTGTCTTTTCGGGTCTTTTCGGGTGTCTTTTCGGGTCTTTTCGGGTCTTTTCGATAAAAATCAATGGCAGTGATTTTTATCGAAAAGACACGAAAAGACACCCGAAAAGACCCGAAAAGACACCTGAAAACACCCCAAAAGACCCGCAAAGACCCGAGAAGACACTAAATTAACTGAGAAGACTCGAAAGGACCCGAGAAGACGAAAAAAGACACCCCAAAAGACACCCGAAAAGACCCAAAACGTCTTTTCGGGTCTTTTCGATAAAAATCACTGCCCTCTTTTGGGTCTTTTCGGGTGTCTTTTTGGGTCTTCTCGGGTCTTTTCAGGTCTTCTCAGGTAATTTAGTGTCTCCTCGGGTCTTTTCGGGTCTTTTCGGGTCTTTTCAGGTGTCTTTTCGGGTCTTTTCGGGTGTCTTTTCGGGTCTTTTCGGGTCTTTTCGATAAAAATCAATGGCAGTGATTTTTATCGAAAAGACACGAAAAGACACCCGAAAAGACCCGAAAAGACACCTGAAAACACCTCAAATGACCCGCAAAGACCCGAGAAGACACTAAATTAACTGAGAAGACTCGAAAGGACCCGAGAAGACGAAAAAAGACACCCCAAAAGACACCCGAAAAGACCCAAAACGTCTTTTCGGGTCTTTTCGATAAAAATCACTGCCCTCTTTTGGGTCTTTTCGGGTGTCTTTTTGGGTCTTCTCGGGTCTTTTCAGGTCTTCTCAGGTAATTTAGTGTCTCCTCGGGTCTTTTCGGGTCTTTTCGGGTCTTTTCAGGTGTCTTTTCGGGTCTTTTCGGGTGTCTTTTCGGGTCTTTCCGGGTCTTTTCGATAAAAATCAATGGCAGTGATTTTTATCGAAAAGACACGAAAAGACACCCGAAAAGACCCGAAAAGACACCTGAAAACACTCCAAAAGACCCACAAAGACCCGAGAAAACACTGAATTACCTGAGAAGACCCGAAAAGACCCGAGAAGACCCAAAGAGACACCCCAAAAGACACCCGAAAAGACCCAAAACGTCTTTTTGAGTCTTTTCGATAAAAATCACTGCCCTCTTTTTGGGTCTTCGCGGGTGTCTTTTCGGGTCTATTCGGATCTTTTCGAGTCTTTTTGGGTCTTTCGGGGTCTTTTCGGGTGTCTTTTCGGGTCTTTTCGGGTCTTTTCGGGTCTTTTCGGGTCTTTTCGGGTCTTTTCGATAAAAATCACTGCCCAAGAAATCTGATCTCTACATGCTTCTGCACCTAAATGTCCTTGGCCACACCAAAGTTGCTCTCGCACAGCAAAGGTCAATGACGAAATCTGCACTGTTCTCTCTACATCGTGGAGCGTTGGAGACGTAGAGGAATTACTCATGCTGCTCCTTATCACACAGAGGAAAGTAAGAAGTGAACAAAATGTCTAGGCACATATTTACATGGACTCTGCTGGAGAAGGATAGCTGGCGATGATGTCATAGCCATCTGTTCATCTTGACAAATCAAAATTTGATGGGCATTCGGGAAAGCATAGGAGTTAGATGACAAGTTTTACCACTTCGCCGGATGGGCCTAAGGTAATGAATTGTTGTGTGTAAGCATTCTACGATCGTGATCTTTTTTCACAAGTGTGTTATTTTTAAATAAGGTGCATAAAAACGTACGGTACGTGAAACATCTTAATTGACACACGTCAAACGCATCGATGCAATCACAGACAACTGTAAACGAAAGAGTGAATTTTCTGTACGTCCCGCACGTAGTTGACCAACATTTTAAAAAGCCGTCACAGATTCACATAATAACTCGAATGGAATAGGGGTTACACACAACGATATCAACAATGAATTTATAACAAGAACTTCATACAACAACGTATCTACATTAACAACAACAACAACTTGCCACGTAGGAAAGAATGAAGTGAAATGAAGAAGACCCGATGTTGTCACGGTATGTTTTCATCCCAAAGGTCAGGACTGGGACAGCAGACAGCTCTATCTCATTGGCAAAATTTGAGTCGCGAGGCGACAGCATTGCAATATCAAGGTTCGTGAGAAAACACATCGTTGCTACAACGAATGATGTGAACATGTGAACATCACGGTCTGAAAAGAAAGCGGGGGGGAGGGGTGAGAGAGAGAGAGAGAGAGAGAGAGAGAGAGAGAGACAGACAGACAGACAGACAGAGCGAGAGACAGAGCGAGAGAGAGAAAGAGAGAGAAAGAAAGAGATAGAGAGAGAAAGAGAGAGAGACAGAGAAAGGGAGACAGGGAGAAAGAGAGAGAAAGAGAGAGAGAGGGAGACAGAGAGAGAGAGAGAGAGAGAGAGAGAGAGAAAGGGGACAGGGAGAAAGAGAGAGAGAGAGAGAGAGAGAGAGAGAGAGAGAGAGAGAGAGAGAGCGAGAGAGAGAGAGAGAGAACGAACTTTATTTTACAAGGGTAGTGAATTCGGCAGTAGTGCCTTTTTTACATTCAGCCCTTGAAGAGAGAGAGAAAGAGAGAGAGAGAGAGAGAGAGAGAGAGAGAGAGAGAGAGAGAGAGAGAGAGAGAGAGAGAGAGAGCAGTAATCATACATTCCTGTGCTGAAATGATAGAATCACACAAACTTCCTTTGAAAATAAACGTCTTGATAGTCGTGACAAAAATAATGGATTTGTATTTCATAACATACACCTTATCGTTGTGTTATCACCTCGAACTTTTCCATCCTCTAGCTCCCGGAATGTATTTTTTCGATCCGTCTTTGAGATATCTCCCCGGCAGAACTGAAGCAAAACGCGCAAAGCATACATGATATTAAGTGTGCACTGGATATATGTCAGGCTTCTCGAAACTATGCAGCCATGTATTCGACATCGTGGGAGCAACAGCGAAACTGGGTTTCCGGCACCCGCGGTTGACGAAGGCATCGATCGTGATGAGTGAGTTACAGCAGCGTATCCACTGCCGTCTCCACGAAAAGGCCGTCCCCCCACCCCACCCCCAAGAGGATTCCAGATAGAAAAACCGTGGGGAGGAGGCCAGAAGAAGACATAGCAAGTTGCAAGAGGCAGCAGAGCGCGCCAACACCAGAGGACCACGGTTAGCGGATGATGTGGCTGAGGGAGCAAGCCAGCCTTGCGCACTCTGTGGTGCCATGTATGATGAACCAAGGATAGAAGCGCGTTTCTCAGGCAAGATATATTGAGAGAATATGGAGGGCTAGTTGTTGCCTACGGCGTCTCGCTCACTAAGAGGCACTCGCTGCGAAGGAGGGTGGCCGAGGTAGATCCGGAGGTACCTCGCTGCGTCTCGCTGCAGAGGCCAGGATGAAACAAAATGGCGGAGACCGTGCCAATTGGGTCGCAGCTCGTAGACGGCAGTGCCTGTAATGTGCTTCTCAGAGTCCGAGAGTGGAAAAGTGTATGTACACGGAAGCGTTTGCTGTTCGAGTGTCCATTTGTATATTTTGAGGAGTGTTGTATAGGTTATTTCTGGACATACACTGTCGAAATTTTGTTTTCGTTTGCAAACACAAAACACATGTTCACCTTATGAATTATGTCCCTTGAATTGATCAAAATGAATCGAGGCACAACATTTTCGACAAAACTGTATACAACTGAACCTGAGTTGCTTTTTTGGGGGTTGAAAAAGTTTCCATGCCATTCAAATCGACAACAGCGTATGTTCAATCAAGTGGAAAAACTGCTGTGATGTCTGCATCATCCTTTATTTAGACTCTCGGCTACTTTTTCACCGACTCTCGCGCCAGAACTTCCGCCTTGTCAATTTATAATTGTCCGTTTCTCAGACGTCTTGCTCGCCTCGGCTAGCCCTCGAGGCGTGTACCGTGCCTGAGAAACGCGCGCCCGGAGTCAGCTGTGCCATGCGCCTCACACAGTGCTGTGTCACCAAGTGTGCCGCGCTCGGCCTACAGTATCTTTGGTCACTCTCTTGATCACTCGATCTTGTCAAGGTTTTTTCCCCACAGACTTCCTTTTGTCCGACATGAAGAACACATGGACGGAGAGATAACTGTTACAATAAAATGGAAGAAACATTATGAGCTGTACACCACGTCATTTCGCTCACAATGAATTACTTCTTTAATAATTGCTACATTAGTCTGGCAGTGCACGTATTTCAATCGTCGCCGTTTTTTTCATAATCTATTCCGCACAAGTACTTAATATTGTGCATTTATTGCGTAGGGAAACTGATAGCTTTCCCAAGATACAATTCGACATAGAGTTTGTTTCACTGCGGGTTTCATCAGGGGCTGTGTATATCTCGTGAAGACATCCAGGAGTTGCTCTTGGAGACGTAGTAAACATGGCGCCTCCCCCGTCACAGAGGCAGCGTTGAACGGCCGCTGTTTAAGGAAAAGTGCAAGGGCACTTTTGACACAATGCAGGAGGACATTTTCACAAATACATCAGCATACTTGAAAATACCGACTATTGCAAGATACGTGGTACATGTATATCAAACACTTTCCGATCAATCCACACCAAGACGTCTGTCTACTATATCCCTCTTTGAACGTAGTACGTCACACTAGTGAGTGCCACGTAACGCAATGCAAGTCATGTCACCCTCGTTTCTCCTTCGGTGCGGAAAACAGCTCACAAATCGGCTTCAAACTCAAAGTTTCACTTAAATATTTAAAAGTATAAAAATGAAAACTATTTCAAACAAGACGTGCAGTCTGAACACATTTTTATCGCTTTGTTGATTCTGAAAGGAAAAACAAACCTTGCATTTTTTTTTCTTTGAAGCGGCATCCCTGTTCTGCCTCTTGAGCGATTGTTGCTCTGCCTGCGTCTTTTGGCAGCCTGCCCACTACGCACCCCCGTCTTCCTGTATAGTTTTCCCTCCTCATTAATGCTGGAGCAGATCCCAACACGGATGAAGAGGGACTGGGCAGGTGTGGAGTCTTGCCTCTGCCTCATGCGCTCTCTAGCACGCTGCTCAAATCTGGAGCTACTTTTCTTAAAAGTACATATGCATGTACAGCGACTCTTGTCTCCATCGAGACCCGTGCATACCTACGTACATGTATATGTGGTGTTCTCGTTGGTGCTTGGACAGTCTTTCAAGAATGTTCCGACGTGGAAAGGAATCGAATGATACGATTTTGCAGCTGCAGTGCGCAAAATCTTTCTCTGTGTAGTTTGTACCTATTCACTGTCACTGAATAAAAAATTAAGGTGCAAACAAATATAGAGGGGCTATTTTTCCAACTCTGGGGTGGTTTTACTGCGACTGCTGGTTGTTTGAAAATATCATACGTCCATAGAAAATCTGCCAAGTAGCACTCTTACTACTAAATGTTTTTCACCATTCGGCTTTGGTTACTCAGCTGCTTTGAAACACTAACCTTCCCTACAAGTCCTATGCATGATTATTAAGCACAGTGATGGGCAATACCTCCTGAGGGATTAGAGGTCTAGTGCCTTTAAATCAGGCGGCTGCCTCTGGAGCTGGAAAGGAGTCACCTTGACAATCGACCCACGTCATCAGTAAACAATTACCTAAGCCCTCACTCTCAGTGTTACTCTATAGGCCTACTGCTCGTTGCGCCCGCTTGAATACTACAGTATGCGTGTGCTCGTGCACGCGCATGTGCGTACGCTAGCGGAGGATTGCAGTGGGTGGTTGTTGCAGGCAAGCGTACCAGATACCCTCGGTGCATCATAAGAAGGCTTTACAGGACCGGTGTATGGGGTGGCGTGTGTTTTACAAGAACTGAACTGTTCGTTCAGTTCTCATTATGAGTGTGAACAGAAAGAAGAACGCTCCTTTGATGGAATGGCAATGCTGATTCCGATTATTTCATTTGATGTTGCTTTTGTTGTTACTGCTTGATGGCGAAGATTAATTCGTAGGAGCCGAGGGCGCGCGCGTGTGTGTGTGCGTATGTGCGTGTGCGTGCGCGCGCGCACGAACGTTCGTACGTGATTGAATATATGTGTGTGTACACGTGTGTGTGTGTATGTTTGTTTGTGTGCGTGTGTGCGTGTGTGTGTGTGTGTGTGTGTGTGCGTGCGTGCGTGCGTGCATGTGTGCGTGTATGTATGTGTGTGTGTGTATGTATGTGTGTGTGTATGTGACAACAGCAACTTCGCGGGGTACAAAACAGACACCACGTATAAGCTTATCAAGTTATCGAAAGTGAACTGGCGACAATCCCAATGGATACATTTCAGTGAGCTCTGCAGCAGACTGAAAGTTCGCCTGCAAACACGGGATAGCGGCGATTACGTGCTGTGTGCGGAGGCTGATGAGGATATAGAGGTCTGCCTCACCGACGCGACAAGTACCTACACCTTCCTCAAGAGCAAGCTGATCGGTCAGATGATTGAAGATTGGAGAGCGAAAGAGTCACAAGGCAGAATCGCACGCGCGACAGGAATTGACCACGCCCTTTCGTCATCTCATCTCACAAACCTACATCTGAACGACAAATTGACGCAGTTTGTTGTGAAGGCCAGACTACAGCTCCTCGAGTGCAACAGCCTGATGCACACATACTACCCTGCGGTCCACTCCAAAGTGTGCACAAGATGTGGATTTGCATCCGAGACAGTAAGCCATCTCCTGAATGGATGCAAAGAAAACAAAGGCACGATCCAGAAAAGACATGACAGGGTGGTGGAGATCGTGAATCGGGCTGTGCGCGAAGCCAACCCGCGCGCTGTCGTGATGACCAATCAAATTGTGACTAACTCCCCTTTCACGGGTGACCGCCTCCCATTCAGTGATGTTAATCACACAAAGCCAGACATATGTGTGATCAGCACTGCGGAAAAGATCTGCACAATCATCGAGGTGTCGATCCCATTTGACGCCTTTCTTGATGACTGTTATCAAGCCAAGTTTGACAAGTACATGCCGCTGTGCTTGGAGATACAGAAACTAGGCTTCCACTGCAGGATTTATGTGCTGGTGGTAGGGTCGCTGGGAAGCGTTCACGCCCGATTTGTCAGCGGTCTGCACCTCAGTGGCATACCCAGATGCAAGGCACGAAGCATCGCCAAATATGCCTCTGTCAGCGCGATGATTGGATCCCGCATCGCCTGGAAACAGAGATGCAGCAAAGTACTACCATGAGACTTTTCTCACAAAGGACTCGCAATACTGACAATCGCTTGCCTGTGTGGGAGGGATGTGCCTGTCGGCTGTAGGGCTTACTGATACCTCCCGGGACAACAGGCAGATTGCAACCAAACTGCCCTGTGTTAGACATCGAGACATGTCGCCAGGCTAACTTTGTGAAGCTCTTAACTGTCGATAGCCTGTCGTATCTGGGACCGATAACCATGAGACTCTCGATATCGTGCGCGATTATGGTGCTATGACGCGTCTCTTCTTGTTGGGATTTCGCGTGATGGTTTCTGCGGTCTCTTGGATGTTTCATTTTCTTGTCTATTTGATGTGATATTCTCAGTGCACCGAAGTGTGTATTTTTTCGAGAATAAAGTCAATTTGGTGTGTGTATGTGTGTGTGTGCGTGTGTGTTTGTGTGTGTGTGTGTATACGCGTGAGCTCAAACGTGTCTACCTTCTTTTGTTTTCGTTGCATTCAAATGATACAGATACTCTGGAAATCTCCATGATTAGCTCAGTTTTCTTTTTTCTTTGCTGAACTGAATTTTCACATACAAAAATATCTTTTGAATGAACTAGACAGGGAGGGTTGGTTTACGTATTCTGTATAACATTTGGCTGGGAACTTTACGTTACAGAAGGGCTATTTCGATTCACACAACAGACAATGCGCAGACCGCCAACGGAAAGACCTGTCTGAGAGTCTGGAGTCGACTGAGCAAGGAACCGTGTACAGAGAGCTGCCAGCAGGGGCTGTGTCGGCGTCTGGGAGGAGGAGGTGTGGGCGATGCCGCGTGGCAGGGTCGGGGATGTCAGGCGTTTTTTTCCATTACCTGCGCCTTGTGGCTGGCTGCGCGCGTGTGTCGGGGATCTGCTTTCATCCCCCGCCAAGACCCACTTCCCCCTGGGGCGGAGATCGGGGAGGAGCCCCGGAAACAGCCCCACTGCTGTGGAACACCCTGGCCCAGCCTCCCACCCCATGTTCTGCCTGGGTTCCCCTGTTTCTCCATCCTTCCCCACTTAGTGGCTGACCTTGCGGTGATAGTCTGGTCCTTACCATGCTTAAGTGCTAGCAGCCCTGATCTAATGTGAGCACTAGTGCCCTCTGTCCTGACCCGGATAGTAGCTGTATTTGATGCAATTTGAGTTTTTAAAGATCTGATCTTGAAATTTATTTTGAAACCATGTTAGCTTGTGTGCAAGGCTCTTTAAATAGCCCGCAAAATTCAGGAAGGGTCATTGTAGATGCTCTATAAAGAAAATGATCATCATAATCTTCCTCCTGCCTCCTCCTCATTAGCATCAGCAGCAGCAGCACCACCACCACCACCACCACCACCACCAACTACCACCACAACCACCACCATCATCATCATCATCACTACCATCACAACCACCCACCCACACTTCTTGTGCTTTGCTCTTCTAGTGTTTTGTTCATCTGTTCTCCTCCTCCTCCTCCTCCTCCTCGCTCCTCCTCCGCCTCCTCCTCCTCCTCCTCCTCCTCCTCCTCCTCCTCCTCCTCCTCCTCCACTCCTCCTTCTCCTTCTCCTCCATCATCCTATTCCTCCCTCCTCCTCCCTCCTCCTCCTCCTCCTCCTCCTCCTCCACCTCCTCCTTCTCCTCCTCCTCCTCCTCCATTCCCTCCTCCTCCCCTCCTCCTCCTCCTCCTCCTCCTCCTCCTCCTCCTCCTGCTGCTGCTCCTCCTCCTCCTGCTCCTCCCGTCCTACTCCTCCTGGTCCTCCTCCTTCCTCTCCTGGTCCTCCTGGTCCTCCTCCTTCTCCTCCTCCTCCTCCTTCTTCTCCTCCTCCTCCTCCTCCTCCTCCTCCTCCTCCTCCTCCTCCTCCTCTTCTCCTCCTCCTGCGCCTCCTCCTCCTGCTCCTTCCTCCTCCTGCTCCTCCTCCTTCTCTTCCTGCTCCTCCTCCTCCTCCTCCTCCTCCTCCTCCTCCTCCTCCTCCTCCTCCTCCTCCTCCTCCTCCTCCTCCTCCTCCTCCTCCTCCTCCTTCTTCTTTCTTCTTCTTCTTCTTCTTCTTTGATGCAGAGACTGTAAGTGAAATACTAAAGTCTGGCCGAAGATGCATGTTTGTAATTTAATCATGTGTTTTACCACCGGAGAAGATTTAACTACACGTGTCATTTCATAGCATTCACCAACAATAAGCATTTCACCAGAAGAGCTCTAAGATGACAGAAAAAGCTTCATCCTCATTACGAGACAATGGAACCACAGGATACACACACTGTGTGTGACTGTTTCATACCGTCCATTTCCTGTGTAAGAAACGAGTGTGACGGTCGTAAATGCTCACCTCGAACTTCCTGTCCAGTCTTGGGACGGCATTGCCCTATGGCGTACTTCCGGCCATAAAGCTGACTGTTTGTCAGTTCTGCTTGAATAGCGACTAGCAGGTCTCTCCGCAGAGAATCGGACACCCCATTTGTTATATGATCCATTCGTGATTGCGTGTTCCCCTTCCGGTGTTCGGCGTCCCATTTTCGAGTGGCTGACCGACCTGCCCACGTGCGTTCCGATCGAGTTGGTACTGTTTGGATGGAAACGTCGGTGACTGACGGGAACCTAGGACGGTGCAGTTCTCATCGCCCCTTTCTCGAGACGGGAAGCGCTCAAGTGTGTCCCTGACTTTTCCTGCCGCGGTCCGTGCGTGTGCTGTGTTTTGTACTGCGAGCCGTGTTTGCACAGTTGGCATGAATGCAGCTCTTCCCCTGCGGCAACCTCTTGACTGGCGCCGCCCTTGAAAACGGGCATCGCGCCATGGCTGTGCCCGGCTGGCCGGTGACGGATTGAGGGGCGTCCCTCAGTTCCGGACCTTGTTAATGGTCTTTTCGCCTCGCTGGAATAACCTAAAATGCGGCCAGGGCTATTGGACTCAAGAAAAGGGGCGTGGGGAATCTCGAATTATAAAGTAGTTGGCAACACATTAGTAGTACTGGCTGTATCATCTAACTTGCTTGATTTTTCTTTAGCCACAGCGCTCCACCCCCACTCCGATTCACTCTATTCTTTCCTCTGCAAGAGTTGACCAAAAGAGGAGCTGAATCCTATCAAGCTTACGTGATGGTTCAATACGCGTTCAGTTACGGTATCAAGTTATTTTATGATAGCCCAAGTTGTCATGGAGGTATGGACTTTTCGTGTAAGAATGTTATCGGATGCTGTTAGAGCACTGCCAAATTAGTCTTTGTTCAGTGCATAGATTTCATTCAAACTGGTGGCCCTCAGACAAAGTATCTTCAAATCAGAATGTGCTGGAAGTTGGAAGGAACGGATCGACGATGATAGGAAGGCGAAAGGGTTGGTATACCAAGGCGGGGGAAAACAGTGATTTGCATAAAAGGAAAAGCGGAAGTCCGTGTATGAAAACCCAGGAGTGGTATCTTACGGGCTCGGCCGGAATGTTAGCGGCCATCCGCGACTCTTGAGAAAGAGTAGGCTTGGTGCAGTGAGTTGGTGTGAGGAGTGGAACGAGAGGTGGATGTTTGTGTCCTGAGGTGTGAGATGGGAGATGGTGAGGTTGGGGTCCATAGGACCAACGAGGTGGAGGGTTATCGATTTAGTTTCGAGTTCTACAGATACACCGAGGGTCTGACGGATGCCGCAGCCGCTGCTGCCAGTACTATACATGGCTACCGGGAGTGGCGCTTGGACCCCAGGTCGTCCTCTGCTCCGTAGGGACTGTTCAATTATCTGCGACTTACCCGCCAGACGACCCGTTTCATCGCTTTCGCTACGTGACCTTACGGTCACATCTGTCTATGGGTATTAATACTTCGTATGTTGGTCCAGCACTTGTGCGCCCGGCCTGTGCTTTGGTGGATCACTGCATATAGCCTCATGCATGTGTCGTCACTACAGCATGACTTTTGTCTCTCCTTGTTGAAAAAGCAAAAACCGAAATAAAGGGGCGTAAGATGGGAACTACACGTACCTGTTTTTACATTTCGGCTGACGTTTATTCGAAATACTGTGCTAACAAGCATATATTAACCATTCGTGGTCCTAATCCAACTAAAGTTTTTTGTATGCAAAATTCAGAAACACTGATTTACCGTCCACTTGTTTGAGCATGTCAGGTCCTCCAAAAGGACAACCCTGCCATTCTGAGTGAAGTTTGGTTTTTTGGGGGGGGGGGGGGTGGGGCGTAGTTCTATCATGGTTTTGTTCATTATCTAGTAATTAATACTGACCAGAGCTGCGACGTATGTTGTTCTTGTTGGGTGAAAGAAGAAGCAGTGGATGAAAGATGTTGATCCTTTATGTTCCCAGGAAGCCCTCTTTCTCTTTATATTTCTTCAAACTGCTCGTGCACTTTTGCCCCGTGACGCCTCCCACTAGCGGCTCGTGGGCATGTCAGGTGTTTGCGCCAGTTTTCGCTACTAACGCTTTTTAGGGCAAACACGTCGTCGTGAAATGCCTGACTGTGTTTTCGCCGCGAGGAACAACTGTTGCTCTTCGGCCCTGTGGCTTTCTTCCTCTCAACCTCATCTCTGCCCTCGTAACTTCTGTGTGTCGAGTACCGTTCTGCTTTTGGCTCGCACGTGTGCGCAATTTATTTATGTCAGCACGTAAGCGTATTCTTTCTCCCCGCCGCCCCCCCCCCCCCCCCCCCCCCCGCCCCCCCCCTGGTGCATGCTCTCGCTCCGACCATCCTTTCACTGGCAGTGTCGTCCCCAGCTGGACCTCACGAACTGCACCACGCCGCATTCGGTTCCAACTTCCGGCCCCCCGCGTGCATGGCGATGTTGATATGTTTTTACGGCCCTATTTGTCGGCTCATCTCGAAGACCAACACTGTACTTCCTGCAGTTCCAGGGGACGGCTGACTCTCCACTGCAGGGTGCCTGGGGAAGTGGAGACATGTGGGCCGTACATTTGCTATCATAGCTGGCCCGCTATGCTGCGTGCGCGGCTTTTTTATCGCGACCCAACTTATTTTCTTGTTTTCAGATAAAATACCAGTCGCGGTTCACGCTTATTGTGTGGGCAATCCTGGTGGAGAGTTTGAATGGAATGGTGGCTGAGTGTGTTCGCCCGAGTAAGTAGTGGGTTTCACTCACTTTCGCGCTTGCCCCAGTCTCTTGGAGTTGGACTGCACTGCCTGTAGTACGTGGGGAAACTCTCACTAGGTACTTCCATGTGAGTCCGAGGAGACGGGCTTTGATATGAGTGTGTGTGGGCAATGTGTGGTGGTGTAGGTGTGTATGTGATTGTGTGGTGTGTAGGGGCGTGTGTGTGTCGTGGGTCTGTGTGGTGTGTGTGTTGGTGATCCCCGAGTAGTGTTGTGTGACATGCGTAGTGTTTGTGATGTGGTGTACGTGCGTGCATACGTAGTTTATGTGTGTGTTTTGGAATGAGGAGCAAGAGGGATTAGATAGAGAA
>JAWQFJ010035638.1:5000-10000 GCA_034096865.1 Theodoxus fluviatilis
AATGATGCATTAGGTGATGCCTAAACTGTACAGAAAAAAACCTGAATGCAATGTTTAGTTTAGTTGTATTTGAAGAAGACAATTTGGAGTCTCATCTTAACTTGACACCAAAGTGTGACATGAAAATTGGCTGCGGTGTAAAGTTAAGTTAAGATGAATGCTAACCTCTAATTTGACTAACAATTATGGTTTTATTTCATTTCTTCTTCACCTAGGAGCAAAAATATCATTAACACTTGGATGAGTCCAAACTGTCTTCTTCAAATACAACTAAACTAAACATTGCATTCAGTTTTTCTTTTCTGTACAGTTTAGACATCATCTAATGCATCATATTTATGTGAAATGAATAGTGTATCATTACTTATGAAAAATTCATTTTTAAATATTTGTGTCACACCAATACTCACCACCTCTGTACTCTTGACCATATAGCATCACTTTCTACCAGTCTCCACTATCGTCTCGTTTTTATTATACTTCGAAGGAAACTTTCTTTCTTTAGAGGAGTGATACATCTGTCAAAGATGAAGTTATTCGAGAACTTGGTGCCTATGCAAATGGTTTCCGAGACTAGAACGTCTACATTCCGTTACGATCAGCGAATCGACCAACGCGGAAAACCCCCTGAAAATGCCTGGCCCAATCATCTGATAACTACAAAGTTTTTGTCTGCTTGACGCCGGCTGGACTCCTTGCAAAGCGCCCTCGTCTGCTGTCTCACCATGCACTTGGTGTCAGAAATGTCTGGCAGAGAACTTCCGGCGTTGTTTGACGCCATATTTCTGTATCACTCTGTTTGAGCTCCTGTCTTTGGAGCGTGTCTACGTCTCTTGTTTTTGGCTGCCTCGTCCTTCGTCTGGCCTCTGCTGCCTTCCGTCCGCCTTACCTTCCATGACCTTTGATGGTTGCGTCCTGGACGTGCAGACTGCCAGTCGGAGTGTTCTGCTGACAGAGGCGCCGAATTACTGACCTGTGCTGACAGAACGCCATTTTGAGTGCATACATTTATAAGGGGTGGGGGTGGGGGTGCGGGTGGGGGTGGGGGTGCGGGTGGGGGTGGGGGAGTAACGGGTGAAGACATTTTGCTTAATACAAAACATTTCCGGCCATGACTGCCAGTTCAAACTCCTGTACTGATTTTAAAGGAAAGATCTTTTCAGTTATATATTCCATTTAAGCTGTTTTCCCGCCTGCCTGCATTTTACAGGACCAAGTTGTACATCCTCCTCTTGTTACTGCTAGATTAGCATTATATGAACTCAAATATCAACTGCATAGAATGCCAGGTACTTGTATTATCTCCACGCTTGTTATTGAGTCCATGCCTCTCAAGGTGTTCTTATCTCTACCTGCATTCACTGCCGTGATTCTACATCTGAGCAAGGAGAAGCAATTGATGTCATTGGTGCATCTGCAGAATCAGTGGAGAAACACCTGACATAGCATGGGATGACTACTCAGCTCTCTCATGCAGGTGAACATTTTGCTCCTGGACTAAAGTCTGGCCTGTCGTATCTACTTTGCGTACACAAGACGTTAAGTGCAAGACCATTCTCAGGATTGTATTGATTTGTGTGTGTGTTGAAGTATCCTACATGTAATCATTTGAAGCATGTCTTAATTCACCAGAGGCAGAAAAATGATTAGAAAGAATACAAAGAGGTAGGTTTTCTGGGTCCGAACAAAACGCATGTCCTTGCTACACGATGCCTTCGTCTAGGATGGCAAACAAATAAAGTGCAAAAGATAGACAGTCTTCGCCCTATTCATGTGCGCATGCATGAGAAACAAGAGTAAAATTGGAAAAGCGGTTTTTGAGAAGACGCTGAAAAAAAATCAGCGTAAGATGTTACGTAATAACTTTCCTGAACTTTACATTATTGTAAAAATGACTAAAGATGTCATCTAAAAATATGCCATTTTCTCTTAAATATGCGTGAATGAATAAAGAATATTGTGGTTGAAATATCATCTTGTCCTTTCCCCGACATTAGCCTAGTTTATATTCGCACAGTCACGTATCAATGTCGGTGGCAAAGGAGCGAGAGAATGTGTACGAGCCCTGAGTGGAGACTGTGTTGCTCCTTGCCCTCGCAAGGGACGAGAGCTTACAAGTAGCAGCCGATGGCTCTCAATGCCGAGGCATCGATGTGCTGTAAGTTCTACATCAGCACTAGCGTGGCGCGCTTGCGAGGAAACCATGCGTTGCCAGGAGCTCTTGTGGAACTAGCCCAGAGTCTGACTGCTGTGCTTGTCCCATTTTAGGGCGAAGCATCTCCAGGTGTCTGTGTCTTCTGAATTTCGGAACCTACGTGGGCGATTGCCCGCTTGTTGGGGTTCTCTTTCCTTTGTGCAGTGTTGAATTTAATAAGTGTTTAGCATTGAACCTCAATGCTTTGTTTTCTCTTATTGACCTTAATGCTCAAGAAAGTTTAAGCTGGGAGAAACAGATATAACAAGATATTTTGTCTCACTGTCAAAATATTTTTCGTATTGATTTCTTTGCGGCATAACCTTTCACGACACACGACGTGTGCTTTCTATATGGATTTCTCCATTATTTCGCACATGACTATGTCGCTGTGATCAATGATGTCTTCCCACGCAGTTGTCCACGACCTACAGGGACAGCGATTTCAACCGGTTATCGTACAAGTGGAGTGCCACGGCGGATCAGACAGCCTGCCACTCTTGAATCTCTAACCTCTCCTGACAAGTCGCTTTGGACGTCTGATCCGCCGTCGCGTTCTCCGCGCCTCTGTCTCTGTCCCTTCCTCCCGCCATGAAATCGATGCGATGAATAAGTAATCGATGCTGAGAAATAAGTCTAAGGCTTGAGCGAGGGCACGAGAAGCATCTGCCGTGGCGCCTGGTAGATGGAGCCATGGAGAGCTTGGCGTGAAAACAAGATGCGTGGTGTTTAGATTTTATCTGATCTATGTCGGGAAAGTATTAGATTAAACGTCAGCCTTGCATCTGAATAAATAATCTGAAGAAAAGGTTGGGGTTTCTGAATCAATACCTTATCATTAAAGTTTGAAAACTGACATTTTAATCGTAAGAAAAAAGTATAATTTGTGGAAGTCTAACCTTTAATCCTGATTATTGCGGGAAGCCGAAACCAAATATTGTTTACAAATGAGGCCATTTAGACAAGCTGCTGGGAACAAAATAGCCTTAAGTGTTTAGTGTTTAGTGTTTAGTGTTTAGTTTTTAGTGGTTAGTTTTTAGTGTTCAGTGTTTAGTATTTAGTGTTTAGTTTTTAGTGTTTAGTTTTTAGTGTTTAGTTTTTAGTGTTTAGTGTTTAGTTTTTAGTATTTAGTTTTTAGGGTTTAGTTTTTAGTGCTTAGTTTTTGGGGTTTTGTTTTTAGGGTTTAGTTGTTAGGGTTTAGTTTTTGAGTTTAGTTTTTAGGGTTTAGTGTTTAGGGTTTAGTGTATAGGGTTTAGTGTTTAGGGTTTAGGGTTTAGATTTTAGTGTATTATTGATATAAAAGCATATTGTCATCAAACTGCCTTGTACCCGCACAAATACCCTATCAGACAGAAAAGTGTTCCGCGACAGTGAACATTAGGAAAAATATGCAAGTAGGACTTCTGTCGAAAGAGAAAAATATGGATGGACAGGACAAAACAGCAAAGCTCACGTCAGGCCGCTGGTGTTAGCATCCAGTTAATCAGAGAACCGTGCCACTCCGTGTTTCAAGATGGCGTACAAGCAGAGCACAAACCTCTCGACAGAAGAGCTACTCTCGTCCATAATCAGGTATCCTGGGGCGCGAGAGAATTATGTGTTCTGCTCACGGGAGTGATGTGTTCCGGTTTTCTCGCCATTTATCTGCACGTTGCTCATCAGCGGCACGGTATTGTGGGTGCTGTATTTCGGCTCGTCCTAATCCTATATCTAGTTTATCGTGACTGAGTTCAGGGAGAGGCATGGTTCTGGTCAATAGAGATTGTCTGTATTTCCAATCGTGACTTCACAGTAGCCATACTCACGAAATCGCTCTCATTCGTGGGTGGAAGCACTAGGTGTAATTATTTGCTTGCGTCTGTTTTGACGAGAATGTGTATTAATAACAGCACTGCTTCCAGCATACCATGCAACAAGAACCCGCTGTTTAATTTCATGTCAACCTTTATATACATGTATATGGAGAGAAAAAATTCCCTGCATCGATTTTTTTGTAAAACAGTTCTCCTTTCGTTCTGAGTTTATTGGCGTTAAATGATCCCCTTTGCCAAATTGTATTTCTACATTCCGCTCCAAAAGGGTGCATAAGTTGTGTTCTTTCCTATTTCTCAATTTGACTCTGGTGATGATCAACAATGCTTGGATGTGTGCTGAGATAATTAACTCAGCTATGGTTTTGTAGATCGGACATGTATCTTGAATACAACATCTGGAAGTATCCGCAACTTTGGGTTTTCTCTACTTCAGTATGGATTTGCAATTTCACCTATACCAAATATGCCAGCTCATCCGCGTTCGTTCTCTACATGGATGTCAAACAAGGAGTGTCCAGCGCCTCGGGCTGCCTCAACCGGACTAGACAGGGGAGATGACTGCTTCAGATAGAAACTGCCCCAGTCATTTACCTCGAGGGCAGCGAATCGATGATGTGCCAGCCTGAATGGGAGACATCATAGTTGTGTGGACGTAGGTGTTGATCGTTCCCTAGCAACGGGAGTGGATGCAGGAGGCGGGGTCCTACGTTTGGGTCTTTCCCTGGCCTCCATAATGAAAGCCACGAGTCTAGATGCCTCAACCGCCAATCAAATAATGGAGTTGCTGCTTGGGTGACTTCCTGTCTTGAGATACGTCATCAGAATTCTGGGCCGCATCTCTGGCTTGATGATGCTCGGATCAACAGAGGAAATTGTGTTAGTGACTGGGTTTCCGCATGGCAGTATGAATGTGTGCTCAGACCCTCAATGACAACGTAGTCGGCCAATCAGCAGTCAAGACCATGGGGGAGTGGAGAGGTGGGGGTGGGTGG
>JAWQFJ010035639.1:0-26127 GCA_034096865.1 Theodoxus fluviatilis
CTACTACTATTATTATTACTACTACTACTATTACTACTATTACTACTACTACTACTACTCCAATAATACTATTGCTAATACTACTACTACTACTACCACTACTACTACTACTACTACTACTACTACTACTACTACTACTACTATTACTATTACTACGACTTCGACTACGACTACTACCACTACTACCACTACTACGACGACGACGACGACTACTACGACTACCACTACGACTACTACTATTACCACTACTACTACTACTACTACTACCACTACTACCACTACTACTACTACTACTACTACTACTACTACTACTACTACTACTACTACTACTACGACTACTACTACTACTACGACTACAACTACGACGACTACTACTGCTGCTGCTTTCTGTAACCACAGCAACAAAAACAACTGCTGATGCTGCCGCCTTTCCCGATCGATACTCCCCACCTGTCTGCGCTGTCTGGGCTGCTCTCTGCACAGTGAAGTAGATGGTGAATGGAGCCGAGCCTCCGAGCTGGTTCCTGGCGACACAAATATAGTCTCCTTCGTTGCGACTAGTGACGCAACACAGCGACAGACGTGGCTTCTCCTCCCCAGGAATGGGCCTGCCCCGGAAGTACCATCTGTAGACCTCCACAGGAGGTGTCGAGGTGAAGGAGCATTCCAGAGTCACATTATGGCCAGGGGGAACACTGATCGTGCGGTTGGAGACAGTTGGAACAGGTTTGTCTGCAGGGAAAAAACAAACAATAAAAACAACGACACTATGAAAACGAAGAACATAACACTGCAGTCTAAGGAAGGTCCTTGCGCAAAAAGCACTAAGTAAGACGGGGAGGATGTGAGACAGAACTGCGCTCACTATCACCTCAAACTTGCGTACAGCAATTCTCTTCAGGGGTAAAACTTTTTTTCTTGAACTTTGCGTTCAAGGTAATTTAAAGATCAAAAGTACATATGGAATTGCTGAAGTTTCTTTTAAGACGAGTTTTTTTCTTGATTGGCACGTCATAGACGTCGAAACAGCACTACACGGTCTCAGAGAGGGGAAGGCGCATCATAGATGTTCCCCTTATACACGTGCATTCATATTCATTCACGCACCCACATGATTACAACATATGCTAACGACACATGGTAGCATATGATTAGGAATTGCAAGAAATGAGTAATCCAGTGTTTTACCAATTCAGGGATTGAACCACGGCACTGCGCCTCACATATAATCAAACGACAAAGCTTGCTAGTCTCCCTCCGCCTGTGAAAAGACAATGTTTCAGTAGGCGAGCAGAGGTTGAGAAGCTGACTATGCACTCATGCAGGAGGGGAGACTTATGGATATGGGGCTGCCAGAAGCTGTTGATCTACAGATAAATAGTAACTATGAAATTGTGGAAGCTTCTCTGTCTCTGTCGCTGTCTATGTGGCTCTCTATGTCGCTGTCTCTGTTGCTCTCTCTCTCTCTCTCTCTCTCTCTCTCTCTCTCTCTCTCTCTCTCTCTCTTTCTCTCATGTTCTCGCGAGTGGCGTCGGCCAAGGCGGACGTGTCCTGGTGAGCTCCGCTGTATGGACAAATTGGCTGAGATAGTTATCCACGGATCGGTGCTCTGAGCTCTTATCTGTGCAGATTGGACTGCAGAGACTGCTCTGGCTGTTCAGCTGAACGCGGTCCTGAGTTATGACAATGTATGCAACACAACCAAAACGTTCTTGGTGAAAGTTCGAGTTTTATTTAATAGTGTCTGATTCATACCTTGCGATTCGCAGTGTGAAAAACAACTCATGAGCTTCAAATTCATTATTCTTCGAATGACGTGACGTACTTTCAGTGCTTTGGTATGAGCCATGAGTCCAAGGATCCGATAATATGACAGGATGCTTATGTAGGGAAACTTTTGATATTTGTCGGTTTAGATCTAACTGTAGTTTACTTATATATTCTAATCTGAAATCCTTTTAACGTTTCATCTCATGAATCCTATTCACGCTCGATAATGGGAATCGAGCTGGACGTATATCGAGCTCGAGTTGGAATTCACTACGGACGTGTATGTGGTCGTCACGGCGGCACGTGCAGAGCAAGAAGCTGTGACGCATGGGAAGTGCCCGATGAGTTTGTTTCAGAGCAGCCCTGCGAACGGACGGACGTTCAGTTGTCGCAAGGCCGAGCCAGGGCTGTTACGCCCATAACGACTATGTACGTGCTCCTGATTTTAATGTGCACCATACAACACAAGTCTGTAAATAAACATCTTCATGATCTCACAACGCGGCTACTGCTGGCAGGGGACATCTCCCAGAACCCAGGCCCTCTCAATGGCGAAAGCCACGCCTTTCCAACTTCTAACGCATTGCCCAGAATGTCTGCCGATATACCGTGGAATAAATTAGCTGGTCTCCATGATCACTTTAGGCAAAACATGTTGGAATGGGCTGTAGACTATGCATACATGATTTGGCTTTCATCGCAAGAACAGAGAGGGGTTTGAGACCCTACTGCTACAAACTAAAGAGAAAAATAAACGCCGTGCAGTACGAAAACGCTGTACTAGAGAACAGATTTAACCACCTGTATTGTGAGGTCCAAAATCTAAGGGAATTAGCTGGATATCGTGCAAATGTGTCGACATTCCCTCCGGAATGTGATGGTGCCTCTGTCCGTGAAATGTCCAACAAGGCGTGGCATCGTAGCAGATATCAGCAGGATCGGAATGATAGCAGGAGGCCAAGGAACAGACAGCGCAGAACCGGGGACGGCCTGGACGTGGACAGAGAATTCTCGTTCCAGTTCCTGCGATCGGTGGTCTCGACCAATGCCAGCCTAGCGGCACTTTTGATCGAGCCTTTGTCGACGACAACAATAACGCCGCCAGCCCTGGGTGTTTTTGGCTTTCGGAAAATGAGATGACCCCAAGCACCGAGACTCCAACGCAGACTCGGGAAACAAGGTCGCCTGATCCACATCCTTTTCCCAATGGCAACACTGCGGGAGGAGACTGCACGCTTTCGTCGGCTTGTCCCGCGTTCGGGGGTGATGCAACTCCTGATCCACCAACCGGAGACCCGTCTCCCTCGCAGCCCGACACTGAGTCCAGGCCTGGTAGCAATATGACACAGAGCTCCATGCTTGAATGGGTCCACTGGGTTGGAGATCATGCCAGCACCTACGACAAGAGGGCAAAAAACGTTCAACGAGGATCCTATCGAAGTGAAGAGAGTGAAACCAGGTCGGCAGCAAACTATGCAGAAAGGACAGCTTCAACGGACCGCTCTGTCACCGAGTCTGATCGGGTGTCAGCTGCTGACACTCGATGTCAGTCTGGGGTGTGGCATGGCAGGTTCCTGCACCCTGGGGAGACACAGGTGTGCTGTGGCGGATCCGGCAAATCTACAGACACATCCTGACAGACGGACCGACGACTCATACAGACACTAACTCCGTCAGATACGTCACAACCTGATGGAAGCCGGGTCACTGGCGTTTTTAAATATAAATACAAAGGTTTCTTTAAGACGGTTGTGTTGGAATGTGGAAGAACTATCCTCAAAAGTGTATGGAGCAGGATTTTTGCAGTATTTAGATGAATTTGATGTCTGCTGCCTAGTTGAAACATTTACGTCTGAAGATTTTAATTTCAATATATATTTTAACGACTATGTGGTTTTTCACTCCCCTGAAAGTAACCTGTCCTTGCATGGACGAAGATCTGGAGACGTCGTCGTTTTGTTACAAAAAACTTCAGCATGTGTGATTCGCCAGATTGCTTGTTCGAAAGATAATATGGTCATCCTCAAGGTAAAACTAACAAACCTCATATCAGATCTCATTCTAGTATGTCTGTACGTTGCTCCAGTGGAATTGCCTTACTACAAGAATCAAAAGGTCAAAAGTTACATTTCTGTACTGGAAGATGAACTATTCCAGTTGCAGATGGAACATCCCAGTGCTTCATTTTTAATTTGTGGTGACCTAAATGCGAGAACTAGCAATGGGAATCTGCACTCTGACCCAGAAGGAAATGGTGACATGTTCCCGTTCTTGACCTCGCATTCTTGTTCCTGCTACGATGACTTCAACCAACGCCAGTCTCAAGATACCAGCAGGAATCACTTTGGGGAAATTCTTATTAACTTCTGCAAGATGTACCATATGTGCATTGTAAATGGTAGCGCACCTGGTGACAAGATGGGTCGCTACACCTACTTACCTGAACACGGGTGCAGGGTAATACACTACTGTCTACTCAGTGCGCACAGTTTTAACTTCCCTCTTGGCTTTTGGGTAGGAAACCAAATACACTCTTCCCACATGCCCCTCGAAGTAGAGATTGGAGCTGCTACCCGTCCTACTTGTAGAACTCTCTCTCGATTGGAAACAGCTCACAAGTCTATCTGGGACTCCAACAAATTGCAGGAAGTTAGAGCCAACATGGAGACTGACTACTTTAAGGGTGCAATACGAGAAGCCACATATTTGATAGCAACAAACGTTGATTCTTCTATCAGCTTCTTAGATGAAACCCTGCTCAAAAATGCCGAATGTATGTATCGTACTGTTCCGTCGAGGTTGGAGAGAAATAAGTCCAGTTGGTTCGACTTTGAATGTTGTGATCTCCGGACAAGAGTTAAAGAGGCGTTAAGGTTTTACCAAAGAAACGGTTCCAAAACGTATCGACACCGCTATATAGTACTACGAAATGAGTACAAGCGACTGACGCGGCAATATAAATCTGAACATCACAAAGCAACTCGTGAAACTCTTCTAAACAGCACCAAACATTTTTCACAGTTTTGGGCTATAGTAAGACAAGCATCCTATCGGACAATGAGGCAGCCTCCAATTGATATAGAAGTAAGGCGCTGTCACTTCGAGAACCTTTTAAATGGAAACCACTGTCCTCAAGAAATCCATGAAGAGTTGATAATGTCCTGCACGACGAACTGGATGCTCCAATCACAAGAAATGAAATACAGCTTGCACTAGCAAAAATGAGCTCTTCGAAAGCCCCATGGCATGATAAAATACCTGGTGGTTACTTGAAACTGTCGAGTGGCCCTATCATTGATTTCCTCACAACTTATTCTCCACATTATATAAAAAGCAATATTTTCCCAAAGCTGGAGACACTCAATAATAGTACTTATTTTTAAATCAGGGGACAGGTCAAACCCAAATAATTATAGAGGCATTTCCTTGTTAAATAATATGTAAACTTTTAATGTCTATTCTAACTGATCGCTTACGCGCCTGGGCGGAGGAAGAAAATAAAATCAGTTATGAGCAGGCTGGTTTCCGTGCAGGGCATTCCACGATTGATCACATATTTACCTTGCATTCAATAGCTGTTAAACACGTGTACGGTGAGGGTCGAGGGAAACTCCATGTCGCCTTTGTAGACTTTGAGAAGGCGTTTAATTCGGTTCGGCGCCCATGTTTATGGAGAGTTCTGGAGAAGCTTGGTATTTCCACCAAATTGTTAACTATGATGAAAGCAGTGTACGCTCGCTTGGGGGCCAGCGTGAAATGGGGAGATAACGTGCCAGACTCTTTCGAATGTTTCGTCGGCGTGTGACAGGGCTCCGTTGAGTCGCCGATAATTTTTAGCCTGTTCATCACTTACGTGGCCGACTCCAATTTGGACACCGTAAACCACAAAAGGTCCCAGAAAAAACAATCACGACCTATTCAAAATTAGTCTGGGAACCAATAAAAATATATTGTTTTCTGGTTAGGTTGAGGACTAACGATTTTGACAGTCTGCTGGAGAAAGCATTCGATGCCTTAGACACGTCTGTTGATTCGGCACTGCTCCAATATACACAAGCTCTAAAATGGTGTGCTGAAAGTATGAATAAGGAGGTAAAGGTTGAAAATTTAACATCACAACCACGTTCTCCTTGGTTTGATGATGAATGCCGTAAAAGTAAAAGCCTGACAATTCGACAGAAGCAAAAACGAATTATATAGAGTCAAGACGTAGCCATAAAATGCTAATCAGAGAAAAGGAAAAATATTATTTTAATGAAACTCGTAGCGCATTGCGAAAAAAGCATAGAGATGCCCGTGCATTCTGGCTACTTGTTAAGAAATCGACATGGCGTACAGTCCAACAACCAGATATTAGTATTGAAACGTGGAAGACCCATTTTGAAAAGATGTTTCAAACTTCAGAACGGCCTCAGCATGAAAGTCACGAAGATGATGTCATGCACCATGACTTATTAGACGCTGAAATTAATCATGAATATGTAAAACAAGCAATTAACAATTTGAAAGCTACGAAGGCTCCAGGTTTAGATGGTCTACCTGGAGGTTGCCTTAAAGTTGCTAGTGTAAAAATTGTCCCTTTCCTAGCTAAACTATTTAATATCTTATTTGAATTGCATCATTTCATCGAGTCACGGACACGTTCAATTATTATCCCAATTTACAAAAAGGTAGAGGCCCTTAACCCAGACACTCTTTATTGAGTGCAGTGTGTAAAATATTCACAGCAATCATAGCGACACGACTTCGAACATGGCTAGAGCAGGAAAATAAAATTTGCTTAAAGCAGGCTGGATTCCGTACCCAGCATTCGACTACTGATCATATATATTCATATATATATATATATATATATATATATATATATACTTTATTCCATAATTCTAAAACACGTGTATGGGGATGATCGAGGCAAACTGTATGTCGCCTTTGTTTATTACAGAAAGGCCTTCGATACTGTTAGTAGAGAACAACTGTGGAAGATTATAAAAAATATAGGTCTATCCACAAAGTATACTTTAATGATAAAAGCTATGTACGAAAATGTCCAATCTTGCGTTCGCTGGCGCAATGCATTATCCGACTTCTTTGAGTGTCCTTCCGGATTGAAGCAGTGTGCCTTAGAGTCTCCTTCCATCTTCTCTATTTACATCAACTCTGATGCAAAGTTTATACATAGAAAAGGTAAACACGGTGTTCAATTAATATCAGGCATGGCTGAAATTTACTTACTACGATTTGCAGATGATGTGGTCGTACTATCTTCACCAACTTCAGGCTTACATAATCAAAGCGACTGTCTTGTACATATATCTAAGACCTTGAACTTGTATGTAAATAGAGAAAAGACCAAAGTCATGGTGTTCCGACGAGGTGGCCACCTAGATGCGAGAGAAAGTTGGCGCCTTGAAGGAAAACCTTTGGACATTGTAAATCAGTACAAATACCTGGGATTTAAGTTTACAACAAAACTGTCCATTGATGCCGCAATAGAAGATAATACAGTCAGAGGAAAACAAAAGACGGTTCATATACTGAAAACACTATGAAATCTTCGCAGTTCTAGTACTACTGTATTTATGAATTTTTTTGTATTCTCAAGTGCTGCCATCACTTCTGAATGGAGCAGAACTATGGGGTCTGAGAAATGACCTGAATATAGAAAAAGCACACACTTTTGTAAGTAAAATGTTTTTGGGGTTGAGTGTGAAAACACCAAACCAACTGGTCTACGGAGACCTTGGAAGGTTTCCACTCTCACTTAACAGTTGCATAAGGTTAATCCGATACTGGCTGAAACTAAATAGAATGAGCGCAGACAGACTGCCCAAACAAGCCTACCTAATGTTACTCAGGTCTAATATCAGGGGCAAACAAAACTGGGTAGAGAATGTCAAAACATATCTCGACTCTATGGGTTTTAGCTACGTGTGGATGATAGGTGGCGTAGGAGATGAGAAACGATTTTTAATGCAATTAAAGCAAAGGATGAAGGATTACTACCAACAACAATGGGACAGCAAAAATACGTGTTCCCAATGGTAAAAGTGGTACTCAACCTTCAAAGAACATCTAGGTTTAGAAAAGTATTTAGACTTTCTAGATATTAGGAAATGTCGAGACCAATTTATCCGATTTCGATTCGGAATTATTGAGTTATAGATTAACATGATTTACAGAAATGTACAAGACCAGTTCCGTCCATTTTGCAGGGAAAAGGAAGATGAAAGTCATTTCCTGATCACGTGTAAACCATAAAACCCTCTAAGAGTAAAATACATTGAACATTTCCTAGACAAAAGAGCAAATGGAAAGACAGGTGCTCACCTACTGCAAGGAAAGGTAAAGAAAATAAGAGCAGTAGCGCTGTACATATATTATGCCTTTAAGGTGAGGAAGCAGAAAGTAGAGCAAATCAAAAGCCTCTGACACTGATGTTTGTTTAATGAAAATTTTCGTCCATACGAGAATATTTCATTTGGGTTATCTCATTCAATCGTAGTTGTGTTGAAAATGTGCTTGCAATAGGCCGACGGCCAAAGCAATAAAGTTCAGTTCAGTTCAGTCCAGTTTCTCTCTCTCTCTCTCTCTCTCTCTCTCTCTCTCTCTCTGTATGTATCTGTCTCTGTCGCTGTCTATGTTGCTGTCTATGTCGCTTTCTCTCTCTCTCTCTGTCTGTCTGTTTGTCTGTCTGTCTGTCTGTCTGTCTGTCTGTCTGTCTGTCTGTCTCACTCTCTCTCACTCTCTTTCTCTCTCTCTCTCTCTCTCTCTCTCTCTCTCTCTCTCTCTCTCTCTCTCTCTCTCTCTCTCCCCACCTACTGTAGATTTCCACACGGATATGTCCTGACACTGTGCCTAAGGGGTTGCTGGCTCTGCAACTGAAGTTGGTATCGTCCCGCGAAGACGCACGTAGGTGGACTGTGTAGGGATGTGTAGTGGACGATTTGATTGTTTCGTTGGATTCTCCCCGATACCAGTACACCTTTGGGCGAGGATTTGCCTTCACCAGACACTGTAGCGAGAAGTTTGTTCCCGCGATTACTGGGTGTTGTGGCCCAATCAATGTCAGGTTTCTGGGAGAATCTGAAAAACAAAAAGAAAAAAGAAAAGTGTGTTGTGGAAAAATGGAGTATACACCACTAAGCATGTCACAGTGTGCCTCAAGGGAAATCCAGCTGCAGCCAATTTTAGTGATTACGGGGTTGGGTTGTCGTTTTTAGGATCTCAATGAAAACATATATGTGACCATTCTATCAAACATTACCTGGTGATACATGAGATCTGCAGTGTATAATACGGTTGGTTAGTGACAGTGGTGCGTTGGAAGTTTCCTATTTAAAAAAGCCTTATTTGACAAAATAAAAAGTGTCTCATAGCTCTTGAGTAGCTGATCTTTGTGCATATGATTATGCACCACCATGGAATTCACAAATCAATCTTAATGTGGAAAAGTAGGCAGTTTCACGTGATCAGTGTGGCTGACAGATCTAGAAAAAGTAACATGATTTCCGTTCAAGTTTTCTCCATGAGTTTTCGACATATGTGTAGTTGCAGGAAATGTGAAATGTTGGTTCACATTTGTAGGACTTATACAGTATAGCATTGTGGCA
This sequence comes from Theodoxus fluviatilis, assembly GCA_034096865.1. Lineage (NCBI taxonomy): Eukaryota > Metazoa > Mollusca > Gastropoda > Cycloneritida > Neritidae > Theodoxus > Theodoxus fluviatilis. Next base: position 9,381 of record JAWQFJ010035639.1, read on the forward strand.
TTCTTCATACGGACGTTTTACAGCCACACGTCCAACAACAACCACGTATACCTACGTGCTATCCATATTTCAATAGTCTATTAAATTTTATATACTCACTTTTTGAGAATGTGGACAAGACTTACCTCGACTGGACGACAGTTATTCAAGAAAATGAGCAGTCAAGGTGAAGAATAAGTATTGAGAGGAAAAAAATAAAAAAATTGTATCCGTTTTTAATGGTCTTCTACAGCCAATAGTTAAGTAAACCCTTGGGTATAAAGCATTCAGACGACGCTATTAATGCATTACTTGCAGAAGAAGGGTGCAAAACACAATACTTGGCCAAGAAAAGTTTGAAATCGAACAAGTAGCACCTAGAAGTTAATATTTCATTAAGTGCACATTTGATGAGCTTTTTATTATGGGATTTAACATTCATTTTAACAGTTTAAGACAAGGCAGAAAACAAACAAGTGGGTGATTCATAGCCAGGCGGCCGAGACCACTGAGTGCAATAATGTAGTGAATAGTCTACACGAAAATTCGGATTTCGGAGGTTTCATGCGGCACTTGAAAATCTCAGTCGGCTACATCTGTCTGGTCTCCAACAGTTGTTTTTTTCATCTTGTTTATGATAAATTATATTAATTCTCAAGAATTCTCCGTTTCGTAGCGCATATCTTTGCGGCAAACCATCGAAGTCGAAACCGTCCGTCCGTCCGTCTGTCCGTCCATGTGTATGTGTATGTATGTGTGTGTGTGTGTGTGTGTGTGTGTGTGTGTGTGTGTGTGTGTTTGTGTGTGTGTCTGCATTTATATCTGTCCGACAACACCCCCCCCCTCTCTCCCTCTCTCTCTCTTTCTCTCTATCTCTCTCTCTTTTCAAATTACACATATTCATTCTTCAGCCCTCGTTTGAGCTCTCTCTCTCTCTCTCTATCTCTCTCTCTATCTCTCTATCTCTCTCTCTCTCTCTCTCTCTTCAGCCCTCTTTTGTTCTCGATTATGATAAATTCCTTAGTAGATGAAATATCTGGAAATGCAAAACATGGTGTGCAGCTCATACCGAATGCTCCTAGTCTTTGCATCCTACTTTTTGCGGACGACGTAGTAGTCTTCTCTGATACGGCGATATGAGTGCAAAACCAAATCAATATTCTGAAGAAACCTTCAGAAAGGTTAGGTTTTGTCATAAACACTACAAATACAAAAGGTATTGTATTTCGATCGGGTGGTTATGCTGCTTCTCATGAGAAATGGTTTCTTGACGGTTAAGAACTCGAAATTACAAATGAATACAAATGTCTTGGAATAAAATTCACTCCCAAACTTTGCATACGTTCTTCTCAGGCGAATCTGGCCTGTGGAGCGAGATTCGCCCTAACTAGTGTGCATAGGACCTTACGGAAAGTTGCTCATGTATACTTCAAACTGTTTGATGCTCAAATTCTACCAATTTTACTGTGTGGAGCAGAGGTTTGGGGAGTTTAAGAATGTGAGGTCACAGAGGGTGTACATTTTGTATGGTATCAAATTAAGTTTTAATGTTGAATCTCGTACCCCTAATTTAATGTGTTATGGCGAGACGGGGCGTTTTCCATTGTACATCAATGCCATACTCAGAAGAATTAAGTACTGGTTGCGAATTTTGAAAATGGAAAATGAGAGATTACCTAAAAAGGTATATAGCATGATGTGTAGTCTACCACAACATTACACCTTGTGGGCTTCAATGGTTAAGAAATTGCTGACCAAGTTTGGGTTTGAAAGTGTTTTGTTGAATCAGGCCACTGCAAATGACTTTTTTTAAGAACCTAAAAGAAAGAATGCTCGCCCTTTTGCATACTCAGTGGATTGATAGTTTGACAGGAAGTAATAGGTATTCATTTTACAAAGAAATAGAACTAGCGTGTGCAGTCGAAAAATACCTAAGCAGTATTGAAAAAAAGATATTCAGATATATTTTTGTTCGCTTCAGGATGGGTATTACAGAATTTTACATTCACAAATTTAGATACAAGAAAGAGTCATACAAAACAATGTGTCCATTAGGTAGAGAAAAAAATAAGGATGAATTACATTTCATGTTTGAGTGTCCTGCATTATAGGATTTAAGAGAGCACTACTTGCTGGTACACCTTGATTAGTCTACTGTAAATCCAATAAGTACTTTATGGAGTAACGACAGTAATATTGTGACAAAGGCTACACGTGTAGTCAGGGCTTTTCAACGCAGATCGTCAGACGAGAAGTTACCTGAATACAATGCTTTCTTTTTGGAGGATTAGAAAAAAATCCACTTGCAGTTGATAAGGCACAGATGTTCCACATGCCATTTTTGGGTATTTATTGATTGTTCATTTTGTACTTGGAATGGGCCGGAGGCCTTCCAAATAAATTGTTTGTTGGTCGTTCTCTCTCTCTCTCTCTCTCTCTCTCTCTCTCTCTCTCTCTCTGTCTCTCTCTCTGTCTCTCTCTCTCTCTTCTCTCTCTTTCTCTCTCTCTGTGTCTCTCTCTCTCTCTCTCTCTCTCTCTCTCTCTCTCTCAGAATAATGTAACTATTGGTCTCAAGCCCTATGTAACAGGGAAATATATTTGTTTCACAGACAGTTTAAAACATGGACAAAAGAAAAGTATTTATTTGCTCTAGACAAGAAACCATTTCGTGATGTTTATGTCCAGTTTAGAACAGGTTTTAGAGAGATATTTTCCCATAAGTGCCGCTATAAAGATAAAACTGCTGAAAATGTGTACATTTGTCCCGCTTGTATAAAAAAATTTGAATGTGAAATTTACTTTTTGTTCGATTGTCCCGTGCATGACGACATTAGGCGGAAATATATTTTACATGTGACTTTAGCAGCGGTTGGAAGAAATGCAGTAAGTGTCTTATCAACATAAATTTGTATTGAAATAATATGCATCGCAGTTTACTTGTATCATGCTTTCAAGAGACGTCGTGAGGCGATTGAAATAGAATTTTCTCCTGCCGATGAGGCATGAACTTAATGTACGTTGTGACAGGTCGGAGGCCTAACAAAAAAAGAAGTTCGTTCGTTCGTTCGTTCGTTCTCCCTCTCTCTCTCTCCCTCTCTCTCTCTCTCTCTCTCTCTCTCTCTCTTTCTCTCTCTCTATCTCCCTTTCTCTCACTCACATTGCACGGTGACGTTTATTCGCCCAGACTGAAAGCCGAGTGAATTGTTGGCGCCGCAGATGAACTTGGAGTCTGCAGCCGTTGCCCTTAATCTCAGTATTCGACCAAACTCTAAAGGCTTGGAGGAGCCGTATCTGTACCAGGTCAAGGTGGGGACAGGGACACCGTCTGACTGGCACGTGAGATTGAGGGGGAAGTTTTCCGTTACGGGGGTCGTAGGACCCAGCACACTCAACGTTCTCGGTGGGTCTGCAAGGACAAAAGCAAAACCACAAAATATGAAGATGTGCTTGAACGTCGGAGGGAAGGGTGTTGTACCTGCAACAAAAAGATTAAAACCACCAGATACAGAAGTGATTTTTGGAGTGGAGGGAATGTTGGTAGTTCTACACGCAAAATATAAAAACAACCAGATATGGATGTGATTTTCAGAGTGGAGGCATTGTTGGTAGTTCTACAAGTAAGACATCAATACCACCAGATATGGAAGTGATTTTTATAGTTGAGGCAACACTGGTGGTTCTACAAGCAAGAAATCAGTACCATCAAATGTGGAACTGATTTTTAGAGTGAAGGGAATGTTGGTGGTTCCACAAGTAAGAGATCAATATCACCATATATGGTGGTTCTACAAGCAAGACATTAATACCACCATGAATAGAAGTGATTTTTAGAGTTGAGGCAACACTGGTTGCTCTACAATGAAGGAATCAAAACCAACAGACCGTGCAGTGAGCTTTAGAGTAGTAGGCAACATCGACGGTTCAGCAAGTTAGAGATACAAACGTGCATATATGGAAGTAGGCAATTCAAGTTGGAGTATAGTTGGTAGTTCTACAAGGTTGAAATTAAAACCATCTGATACGGAAGTGACCTTCAGAGTTGACGGCAATGATGATGGCTTGTTCTTTGCTAAAGACAGTTCTTAACTGGTGGAACTCTCAACGCGCGAATCGGGTTCGTAGAGATCCGTGAACTAGGTTCAAGGTATCTCGCCGCAGTCACTTATGCAGATGTACTCTCGCCGCGCGAACTACATGTAGTTATGAACAGATCCAGGAGCAATGTCTAAGGTACCCAGGGCGTGTAGTGGGCACCATCCAATATCTGTGCTCTGATTGGCTGCTCAGAGCTTTTTCGCGCCTGGAGGCTTGTTGTCTTGCGTCATTCTGTGAACCCGAGTCAGTAGTGACACTGGCGCAGTTCGCAATGAATGCGTAATAGACTTGACCTTTCGCATTACAGCATTGCGCCAAAAATAAATCTCTCCGGATCGGAATTTTTCAGCTTTTACAGAAAGCATTCAGATGTCAAAACTTGTTTTCATTGCAACACAAACATTTTATTTTTTTGAATAAACACGCTTGTTTATTATCTCAACAAGCGTAATGTATTCGTTTTGTGTGAAATGGTATCGCAACTACATTAACGCCGTATGTCAGAGAGCAGAGGGCTATCTCACAAGCCTGTCGTGTGACCTATACTTGAATATTTTGGACGGAAACCTTCCATCACGTTATATGAACAGTGCTCAAGACTCTTTTCGCCGGCAGGCGAAGTCTCTAGTGGACTAGAATGGTCTTGCGTAACACAAGTTTAAAAAAAATTGTTGGCCCTTTTTTCCCATTTGCGTGCCTAAAGCTCATATTTAGAATTACCGACATGTATACAAAGAAACCACAGCCAAAGAACAGTACGACGTCCTTAAGACCTTCACGCGCTCATCTATAGAAAGCAACATTAGTTCTTTTAAATGTCAACATCATTTTAAATCGAAACAGGAGTCGAAGAAACTTGACGAAGTTAGAGCGATGACGTGCATATCATTACAGTCAGCTAAAAAAACAAACTCAGGGTTTGCCCGATCCACCGAACTGTGAATGATATTGCCACCCATGTATGTGTACGCAACATACGGGGCTCTAGTAGTACAGGGGTGAAGACGCTCGCCTCGCGGCTGGCTGGTGCAGGGTTCAGTTCTGCACAGATCTTAGAGTCGCATCCTTGGGCAATGTGCTTAACCCGCAATGCCTCTAGCTCCTACCCAGGAGTAAAACCGGGTACAGGGCGCTGCGCAGTGGCGACCGGGGGTGAAAGACCCCACAAAGAATTATCATGTACTTGAACAAAAAGTAAGAGTAGCAGTAGTAGTAGTAGTATTTTGATATTTGCCGAATAAGTTCACGAAGTACTAGTTCGTCCAATTACGAACAAACTCCGAGTAAGCTGCCGCACAATCCCTGATCATATCGCCTCACACAAAGTTGTCAGGGACAGGGTTTGGCTGTACATGTATCTACATGAGCCAGTTTACAGCATAATACTTTTAATTTCCCTTTGCGGCTGAATGAGCAGATTTTTTTCCCTTCCAGCTTCAGTAACTGGAGGAGGTTCAAACGATTGTAACAAGACGTTTCAGACAAAGAGAAGATGGGTGTGGGGAGTGGTGTGGTGTGCTGTGGTCTTGGGTATTTATGAAATTCGCTTCATACAGATCACTTTATACAAGGACACGTGGGGATATGGGATGAAGATATACATTTACGTGGTAGCATTGAAATGTACTCCATGATTCCATGGTGACAGCTTAACGTGTAACGTTGCCTCTATGGAAGTGAAACTTCCGTTCTTCACTCTGACTACTCACAATGAACCGCGACATCTATCTGTCCCGACCATTTTCCACGGTCGTTTCTTGCCAGGCAGACGTAACCGACATTGTCCCTTGCGGTGGCGGTCCGGTTCAGCCAGGGTCCAGTCCCCAGGATCTCCGCCGAGTCCCTCCTGTGCCAGGAGATGTCCGGTTCCGGTACGCCGTCAGCGTGACACGACAGAGACAGGCTGTCATTTTCCATCAGGGGCCTGTCTGGTCCCGCCACCGTCACGTTCCTCGGTGAATCTGACAGAGAGAAAGGAACTCCTTGCCCAATGCCGTAACGTGTTTTCTCCTCACGCCTCAAGATCGTAAAGGCCGCCACACACGCTGCAACAGAAACAGTTTCTGGATCGTGTGATACACGTGTCCTCCTGTGCGAGCAGATATTTCAGTGATCTTTTGATTTATGAGAACGTATTACACAATTTGGGACTGGTTCTATTTTCCCCAGTATTTCAAGTGAAATGCATCTGCCTGTCGGCCAATGCTTGCGTGCGCTCCGTTGTCCTCAGTCGTCGTTCCTACTCGCACGTGAATCAATTATGTTTGCCATGTTTCTTCGGTTTACATGCAAAACGTTTATTTGTAGAATTACTGACACACATACAAAAAGACACCATAACTAGTAATCAGTATTGATTCCTCCAAACTCTATAAAGAACACACCAGTTGCTGATTTAAATTTTCACCTTATTCCAACCCAGATGTGCTTCGGAGTACGCAGTAACAGTCGAATCGGGTCACAGAGATACATACTACTACATCACTTACCATGTAGCTGAGTGGTTTGAGGATTTTCAGCGTATGCAAACACCCCCCTAAATGTTTTTCCCCAAACACATAAATAGAAACAGTGTGCTTTTGTTGCATCGTGTTCGACGCCATTTAGATTGCATTCACATGATCAAAGTTTTCTGGCGAGTTTCTACTGTCTTTGCCAAGATGGCGGTCACAAGTCACAAAACAAGTGTGTTGTCGAGTAGTCAACGAATTAAATAATGCTCTACTTTTCTTGTTGCTGGCAAGGAACACTTCCTAGACCCGACTTTGAAATGGTTTCTTGCTTGTGACGCACATTTATTTTCATCGAAACATCATGGCAGAGAGTAAGTGGGTTGACGGCTGGACACTACATTTAATTGTACTGTCGCATTCGTATTCAGCCATATGGGAAACGCTAAAAACATCGTACCGAGACCGGAACAAGGCCAAGAAGTGTGTTCTGGGCGTTTCTAGACGTATGGACTTGACAGGCAAACAAACCGTGACTGCATTTGATGTGAACTGAGTACGTCGTCTGCTCTCGTGTAGTGACGCTAAACCGCTGCCTGACTGTCACGCAGACGCTGTGAAGTCGCGGACAGTATCGCGAGATTTGCCAAATGAGGACATTACGAGTTGTGGGATTTGCAAGGTGCGAGTTGAATAGCTTGCCGGAGACAAGGATACTTTCCTGCGGCGCGTTGCTTGCGCTAGGATCCTGCGAGGACCTTGCAAGGAACGCGAGGCGAGTGCGTTGCCAACAGCGTCTCGCTCACAAGGTTTGCGTCGGAGGCACATAGCCGCGTCTAGCCGCGGAGGACCGGATGATCCAACATGGCGGAGACCGTGCCATTAGGATTATTGCAATGTATAATGTGTATTTTACTGTCCAAGAATGAAAAAATGTGCGTACAGGAAGTATTTGCTGTTTGAGTATTCAGTTGTATAGTTTGAGGAGTGTATGTATATAGGTTATTTCTGCACAAACACTGTTGAAACTGTTTTATCGTAGCATACACGAAGACGTTTCATATGTTCACACTCTGAATTTTGTCCCTTGTATTGATCCGGAACGTATCGAGTAAAAAACATTTCGACAAATTTATCTACAATTGAACCCGGGTTGCTTTGTTTTCTTTGTAAAAGTTCCCTTGCGGAATATCACCATAGAATGTTCTATCAAGTGAGAAACTGCTATGATTTTAGTATCGTCAGTTACTATCTCTATCGGCAAGTTCTTCACCGACTCTCGCGCCGGGACGCAGCCATGTTCTGTGGGGCTGTCGCCTTGCCATCTGATAATTGGCCTTTGCCTAGTGGCCCGCCTCGTCTCCGCTGCTTCGCGAGAGATTGCTCGCAAGCTAGGTAGGCTAAGCAACGCTCCCTTGTCCTTTCATGAAAACTTGCCACGGGTGAGGACATCCTCAAGCGCACACGCCCGACAGAGCCACACCAGAAGAAACTTACATGGCAAGGCCAAGCCACCAGTCATTATACCTACAGCAGTGTTTCGTACACACAAGCAGCGCTTCATGTCGATGTAGGTAGCAACACACGTACAGACCTACAGTTTCCTACGACTGTTTTGAGACACAGTGATTGGATGGCTTGACCTCTAGGCGCTGGCGGGTAGCGGCTGTGTGGCGTTCGAAGCTGCGCGGTTTCCGGGGCTGCAATCCTTGAGCAAGCTGCTTTTCTCACATTTCTTCTCCCCACCCAGGAGTTAAACTGAGTACCTGAGGGGGCAGAGATGGCACCCTCTAGTGCGAGCAACCCTCGTTCGCGGCATTGAGCCAGCATTGGGTTGGAATCCTCGTTAAGGAGTTGAGTTGGTGCTGGTACCTGCTTGCGTGCGTCTCAACTATTCGCCACTGTGTGTCATCAGTTGCCAGTGAAGGGTTGTACAAGCGGCTCAGTGACCGAGAATACACTGTAACGGGGTTTGAGATCTACACGTGGCTGATGAGTTGGTATAGAAAACCACACCTTTAAATTGTTTACTGACAAATAGGAATTGAAGGAGTTTTGAGCATGGGAATGCTCTATAAACATACCATCCTTGTCGGTAAGTCTCGAAAAGCAAACTATAAAAACCCATTAATGACAAGCAGCCGAAAATTGATATCCATATTCCAAGTACGCCTGTCCATTTTAGAATATATATGTCTATAAGTCTACTGTATTGTCATGTGTTTCCTCGTATGTTTGTACAGAGTTGTTCTTTCCCAACGAATGAGTGCTCCACAACATTTAGAGAGAGACAAGAATCATGACAACACGCATTGTCTGACTGGATGTTGTGCATTGAGGAGCGACGCAAGATGTACAACAGCATTGAGGGTATGCCCGCTTACATGAAACCGTCACGTTCACTTCACTCTGCGCCCATCCGACGGAGTTGGTGGCAACACAAATTAAGGTTTCATTTTGAGCATCGACATTGACGGTGACGTTGTGGCCGGAAGCGAGGGCGGTCCGAGACCCCTTCCTGTACCACACAAAGGTGGGAGGCGGCCGCGCACGGGCCTGGCAACTGAGATGTATCTCTGAGCTTTCCTCTGCAGTCTTCAGCCCCGTGGCCAGCACTTCCTTTGGCTCGTCTGCAACACACAAGTGGTCCCCACGTAAATGCAGAAAAAGGAGAAGAGAAGGAGGACGAGGAAAAGAACGAGGAGGAGCACGAGGAGGAGGAAGACGAAGAGGACGAAGGGGAGAACGACGAAGAGGAGAACGACGAAGAAGAGGAGGAGGAGGAGGAGGAGGAGGAACAGGAGGAGGAGGTGGAGGAGGAGGAGGAGGAGGAGGAGGAGGAGGAGGAGGAGGAGGAGGAGGAGGAGGAGGAGGAGGAGGAGAAGGAAGAGGAGAAGGAGCAGGAGGAGGAGGAGGAGGAGGAACAGGAGGAGTAGGAGGTGGAGGAGGAGGAGGAGGAGGAGGAGAAGGAGGAGGAGAAGGAGGAGGAGCAGGAAGAGGAGGAGGAGCAGGAAGAGGAGGAGGAGGAGCAGGAAAAGGAGCAGGAGGAGCAGTAGGAGCAAGAGGAGGAGCAGGAGGAGGAGCAGGAGGAGCAGGAAGAGGAGGAGCAGTAGCAGGAGCAGGAGCAGGAGGAGCAGTAGCAGTAGCAGGAGCAGGAGGAGGAGGAGCAGTAGCAGCAGGAGGAGGAGGAGGAGGAGAAGGAGGAGGAGGAGGAGGAACAGGAGGAGGAGGAGGAGAAGGAAGAGGAGGAGGAGGAGGGAGGAGGAGGAGGAGGAGGAGAGGAAGGAAGGAAGGAAGGAAGGTTGGAAGGAAGGGAGGGAGGGAGGGAGGGAGGAGGGGAGGGAGGGAGGGAGGGAGGGAGGGAAGGGAGGGAGGGAGGGAGGGAGGGAGGGAGGGAGGGCGGGAGGGAGGGAGGAAGGGAGGGACGGACGGACGCACGGACAGACGGACGGACGGACGCATGGACTGACGGACTAGTTGATTGGATGGTTGGGAGGATGGTTTGTCGGTCGGTCGGTCGGTCAGTCAGTCAATCGATCGATCGATTGATTGATTGAATAAATATATTTTGGGGCTTTGCTTGTGTATTCATATACTTACGTATTTCGTTTTTCCCTCCTTGCTTCCTTCTTTCCTTCATCCATTCATCCATCCATCCATTCATCCATCCATCCATCCATCCATCCCACCATCCATCCATTCATTCATTCGTTCGTTCGTTCATTCATTCATTCCATTGTTGTTAGGTGTTTGTATTTCAATGTAATTTAATCAATATATCACTCGAACAAGCTGTTAGTCCAGTACTTAGCATGTCAATTGGCCAGTAACTCAGTTAGTCAAAGTCCCAAATTAGTTTTCACAATCAGTGTTACACTCAACGAGTATTTCATTTGACAGTTTCTGAAGCAGACTGTAGAAAAGTTTCCAGACGACCCGTTTCATGGCCAGTGTGCACACACCAACGTCACAGGAATCCTCAAGTACTCTTGCATTATCGTGTGCATACGAAATCGAATAAAATGTATACTCCACAAGGATCACTGTGTACACATCTACGTCACCAAAAAATTACGGTCTACCATGATTATCGTGTACGCATTAGCGTCACAGGAAACGTACATTAAACAAGGATTATCGTGTGCACACCAACGTCATAGAAAACGTACATTACACAATGATTATTGTGTGCACATCAACGTCATAGAAAACGTACATTACACAAGGATTATTGTGTACACACCAACGTCATAGAAAACGTATATTACATAAGGAATATTGTGTGCACACCAACGTCATAGAAAAAGTACAGTGCACAAGAATTAATGTGTACACACCAGCGTCACAGGAAACGTGCATTACACAAGGATGATCGTGTGCACACCAGCGTCATAACAAACGTACAGTGCATACAGATTATCGTGTGCACATCAGCGTCACAGGAAACGTACAGTGCACAAGGTTTTTTTGTGTACACATCAACGTCATAGGAACTTACTGTGCACACTGATTATCGTGTACACATTCACATGACAGGAAACGTTCATTACACAAAAATGATCGAGTACACACCAGCGTCACAGGAAACGTACATTACACAAGGATCATGTGTACACACCAGCGTCACAGGAAACATACAGTGTACAAGGGGTATCGTGTATACACCAACGTCACAGGGAACGTACAGTGTACAAGAGTCATCGTGTACACACCAGCGTCACAGGAAACGCACAGTGCACACATATTGTCATGTGCACACCAGTGTCACAGAAAACGTACATTACACAAGGATCATCGTGTACACACCAGCGTCACAGGAAACATACAGTACACAAGAGTCATCGTGTACACACCTGCGTCACAGGAAACATACAGTGTACAAGGGGTATCGTGTACACACCAGCGTCACAGGAAACATACAGTACAAATGGGTCATCGTGTACACACCAGCGTCACAGGAAACATACAGTACACAAGAGTCATCGTGTACACACCAGCGTCACAGAAAACATACAGTACACAGGGGTCATCGTGTACACACCAACGTCACAGGAAACATACAGTACACATGGGTCGTCGTGTACACACCAGCGTCACAGGAAACATACAGTACACAGAGGTCATCGTGTACACACCAGCGTCACAGGAAACATACAGTACACAAGGGTTATCGTGTACACACCAACGCCACAGGGAACTTACAGTGCACCTGAACTCTGAACTGCGCTTCACTCTGACTGTAGCCAGTTTGGACCACGCATTTAAAAACTCCGTGATCCTCTGCGGAGGCGTTGAGCGTCAGAATGGCTCCATGGCCCACAGGTGTGGCTGCGTGTCCTCCGTACCAGGTCGTGATGGCAGATGGATCTTTGTTCCCCACGCATTCCAGTGTAAAGGTTTCGTGTTCAAGCACCTGGCTCGGTCCTATCACCGTCAGAGAGACAGGCTTGTCTGCAACAAACACAGGAACGCATTTCTGTGTATCTTAGACAAGATGGAATGGAAGGGATGCTTCTGCAATTACCGTTACTTGTGATTCTCTTTGGCACGTCATTAAAGTTGAACCACAGCCAACACAGTCGTATAGCGGGGTAAATCCATTAATGCTCACCATGTATACTCATTCACACACAGACAGAAATGCGACACAAGGTTGTAGCGAGTATGGAATCGTCAAGATTGTATATACAAACACGTCTTTTGCGTTCTTGGGATAGAACTTCGACACTGCGCCTCGCACATTTTCGAACCCCAAAGCGTGCCCGCCTACCTCCGCCTGAAAAAGACAGGGTTTCAATAAGCGAGTAAAGGCTGACGGGCTGACTCATGCAAGGGACAAGACGAGAGCACTGTCAAGTGGGCTGCCAGCAACGCATTCGTGACTTGTCACGACAAAACCGCTCATGATTTGAGTTTGTGATGTTTGGAGACGCTGTGGGTTTTTATATATTAAAAAATCGTTGTATTTTCCAGATTATTTTGATTTAAATATAAACATTGTAAGATCAAAGTTGTAGATGTTACGCCCATATGCAGATAGGTGCAGTGCCAACGTCAATATTTAGAGAGTGGCTTGATAAGTTTTCCTACACGCGCGTCTGCACACAGCGTCAAACTGCCTTGCGCCAGTTAGGACCGGTCATGTCCTGGAGGCTCTCATCTGTGTCAGAAACGGTTTCTCGATGGACAGCAAGGCTCCAGAGAAGCGGTACACCTCGCTGTTTTCAGGGGACGAGTGCTCGGCCCTGTCTTCGTGACACTCCTGAAGGCTGGGCCACACCCGGGTCATAATCCCACATGCACACCAGCTGACTAAACAGGCCCACCACTCTGTGTAAGCCTGACCTACAGGCAGACTGAAAATGTCAACCGTACATTTGTACCCAGCGCTGACAACCATTTGTTTCGGTTGCGACTTGTGTATTTCACAAAGCGATGCATGTACGAGTTATGTTTTTACTTGGGCCCCGAAGTCAAAGTCCACAACATCCGGTGGTCGTCTAAAAATAAGTGTAGTCATGCACCGCATGATGCACAGCGATGTAATCAGTAGTCAGCATTACCATACTAATTACACCCTCGGGCTGCAATCTCGGAGGACACACTCGCTGTCATCTGTGCTCTTAATCTTGTCTTCTGGATCGGCAGTGCGCTCTCCTAGAATGTTGTATCTCACGTGTGTACTCTCTGGTGTACTGCCCACTCTAGGGGCACAGTTCCGTAGGGGACTTACCACTTCTTGTGAAGGATTTCTTGCATTCGCTGATCTACTTGGGCTTTCACGTTTTTCTGTCTCTCTGCGCTTTCAAGCTACTCTGCTTACATACGTTTTACAGGCTTTCTAGAATCATCAAGGTCTAACGAGAACAGACCAGACCGCCTCCAAACTGTGCAAACGAAGTCAGGTGACGCATCAGAGGGCGGCCAAGCCCCCAAAACATCACGTAACTAGGCAACTGCCACGTGGAGAGGTCTGGTGTATGATCTCGTAAATACAGTGATGTTCTAGTACATTCCAGCACCTTCACAACATTCACATATGATACGTGCACTCAACAACTAAGTGCCAAACACATCTGTTGACAGTAACAGGGCTATAGTAAGTGCACATATGCCAGATATATAATGCACTTTTTGACTTTTCCCCAAATATTTAGTGGTGGTTTTTCGCTACACCCTTTTATAGTTGCCGAATGTTTTTCCTTTCTAACTATTCCCCCACATCGTCTTCGAACTTCTTATATTTAACTCCGTATGTCTACCAGAGGAATACCAGCGCACACAGAGGAAGCGCTGCAGCGTCTCATCAACTGCTTTGCCCAGGCATGCAAAGAATTCGCTCTGACCATCAGCAGCAAGAAGACCGAAGTCATGGGTCAGGATGTCAGTACCGCTCCCAGCATCTCCATCGGCGACCACACCCTTATGGTGGTGGAGGAGTTTACATACCTGGGCTCCTCCATCTCAAGCAATTTGTCTCCGGACGCCGAACTAAACAAGCGCATTGGCAAAGCCGCAACATCACTGGCCCGCCTCGGAAAGCGTGTCTGGGACAACTCCATGCTGACAACCAACACCAAGATGAAAGTCTACCAGGCCTGCGTTCTCAGCACGCTCCTTTACGGAAGCGAAGCGTGGACCCTGTATTCCCGCCAAGAACGCCGGCTCAACACCTTTCACATGCGCTGCCTCAGAAGGATCCTGGGCATCAGCTGGCAGGACCGCATCCCCAACAAGGACGTACTGGCGCAAGCAGGTATTCCCAGCATGTTCGCCATGCTCAGCCAGAGACGACTTAGATGGCTGGGTCACGTCAGCAGGATGGACGACGGCCGAATACCCAAAGATGTGCTGTACTGCGAGCTCGCCACGGGATCCAGACCTGCAGGAAGACCTCTCCTCCGCTACAAGGACGTTTGTAAACGTGACATGACGGCGGGAGGCATCAACCCAGCAGGCTGGGAAACGGTGGCCGTTGACCGCAGCAGCTGGAGACACGCCGTCAAGACTGTCATCCAGGCCAGCGAGAAGAGGAGACAGGAGCAGTGGGAGGAGAAGAGAGAACACAGACGACAGAGGATAGCGTCGGCATCTACAGAGCCACGCCAGGACTTCACTTGTGACAAGTGCAACAGAGCATGCGGCACAAGGATCGGGCTCTACAGCCACAGAGTACGCTGCCGCTCAACCCCCGGACTGACCAAACCTGGCGCACACTCCATGGTCTCACGAGACGGATGCCAACAACAATGTCTACCAGATACTTCTGTGGAGTGACTGACCCAAAGACAATCTGGTATTTAAGCCATTCCATACTTGTATATGGCAAGTTTGTGACTGATACACCCCTACAAGATGGGAGTGGGAATACATTCACGGTGTCTCTCCACGTCATTCACAATAGGCTAAGAACCAGAGAATTCGAGACGTGACCTGGGCAAGGTGATCTGCCTGGCATTGCCCCTCCTACCCAGGAGTAGATCCGGGCTCTGGGCGTTGTGCTGTGGTGACCGGGGACTAAAGTCCCCAAAACACATGTTCATGTACTTGAGCAAAATAAACCAACAGCATCTTCGTCACTATCACCGCCACCATCACCGCCACCATCACCGCCGCCATCACCGCCACCGTCGTCGCCGTCGTCGTCATTATCGTTGTCACTATCACGTGAGCTTGGTAATGCTTTCGATAGATGCAAACCTTTTAAGTCAAATCACTATTTGGATTATAACACATCCAGTACATTTCATAATTACACCCGTGATTAAAAAAATGTGTGGATTCCAAAGTCAGTTCAACTCGGAATATTCGCCCTATCAACGCAGAGACAGGTTTGAGAAAATGTTACCGTTATCTAGACACATACAGCACGTTTCTTGATATTCACGTCCTGAATGTCTGCGAAGCAGATAAGTTCGGTGAATATTGCACTGGCTCCCTGCCAGTTATCACTGTGGGAGGAGATGTAAGAAAACGCATGGCCACACTCTGCATGAACCGGTGATGTAAAAAAAGAAAAGTAAACTGCGGGATTTACTGTGGGAGGAGATGTAAGGAAAACGCATAGCCACACTCTGCATGAACCGGTGATGTAAAAAAAGAAAAGTGAACTGCTGGATGTACTTGCTCAAGGCGCCCAACACATTGTCTCCTCCCACCCAGAAGTAAAGTTGGGTGCCGTGAAGGCAGCAATGCCACACTGCAGTACGAAAACTAATCGTATGCAGCGGCGATCCAGTATCCGGTTGGAATCCTTCCCAGGGAGCGAAGTTGAAGCTGGCACTTAACTGTGTACGACTTATCTGTCTTTCATTGTACTTGTCGTCAGGTGCCAATGAAGGATTGATCAACAGGAAGAATCGCGATAATGAACAAATCTTAAGCACACTTAACAAGGTGTAGACTTTAATGGGAGGTCTTGTCAGGGCTGTTGTCACATGGCTTGGGTGGTTTTGTGCAGGGTGGAGCTATAGAGAGGCTCTGCCTCATCTCTGCTCCAAGCAGGATGGGCCACATTTTATGGTTTTCAACTTTTATTGAATACATAACCATCTTACTCACACCCCAGGTACAAGCCAATCCCTAGGGAGTTGAAGGGCAAACGTTCATGTCATATTCATTCGTCACTCATTGCCGCCCATGATTGCTTGCCTGAGTATCCAAGTCATCAAGCAGTCGGTGTAGCATCATAGACCGAGAGGGGGGAGAGAGAGAAGGGGGGAAATAAGAGAGAGTGAATACTGGACACAGTGCACATACTATACCCTCGGACGCCATACGTGGCCCGTGCCCGGCCAATACCAAGGCACCTCATTAATAAGCTGCTATTTCAGGGAGGTGACCCATGAACAAAGGTCAGAACATTCTAGAACGTTCTTTGACTGCTTCACTACTCAGTTACTATCTAGGAATAGTGATCAAGCGTTTTTGGACGGGGGGGGAGATGTGAAAACAAAGCAGCTTGTTCTAGGTTCATCTAGAAGGTTCTACACTAACAAAGGACCCACATGAGTGTACAAACGAGTCTCTCTCTCTCTCTCTCTTTCTCTCTCTATCTATCTATCTATCTATCTATCTATCTATCTATCTATCTATCTATCTATCTATCTATCTATCTATCTATCTATCTATCTATCTATCTATCTATCTATCTATCTATCTATCTATCTATCTATCTATCTATCTATCTATCTATCTATCTATCTATCTCTCCTCTAACACAC
>JAWQFJ010035641.1:0-5000 GCA_034096865.1 Theodoxus fluviatilis
GTTAGTTTTAGATCCATTTTACTCATTTAATCTTATTTATGTTAATGAGAATAGTATTTTGTTGAATGTATGTTGGTCATTCAGTCCTTTTAACTGATAAACATGCAAGAAAGTGATCATTCACTTCAGTCAAGTGTTAATAGAGGTTTTAATGCACATCCGGCAGTGTTTTTTTTCTAATGGGAGGGAAAAAAGCACCAACATGACTTTCTTTATTAGCAAAATGTCTCCTTATAAGTACAAAATCAGATAACTGCTTGTTTATGTTAACCATGATAGTATACTGTTATTAGTATGATGGCCTTTGCTAGCACAGGCTGGAAATCTGTGGTGCATCTCCTTCTGATATAGTACTCCTTGCCTGTGGCATATGTGGAGGGCTACTTCGACTATTGATGTCAAGCAAGTTCACAAACTTTTTTGTTTTGGTTTCATGTACTACTGATTCGTTGCATTGTTAGACTTAATTCAGTGACCAGACATAATCACACATGCACATATAAAGCTATTGAATGCTGAAATGACGACTGAATATTAGAAAACAGCCACGCGAGAATCGAATTATTCCAGGTTTGTCGTTCACTTTCATGATATTGCACCCTTGTGTATATGTAAATGAGTCACATCTATAAAACAAGAAAATGGTGTTTTAGTTGTCATGGATTACATTAAAAAACCCGAAAATCCTTTATTTTTACTTTGCTTTGTTTTCAAATACAGACTCATGTGCTTCACCCAAACTGAGTAAGTATGAATTACAAATACAAGACGACAACTGGGCATGGTGGTGTATTAGTAATCATCCACTGCATAAAAAATCAAGACATTTCTATGCCAATGTGCGACGCTAGAAATAAATTTGAACTACAGATGCTATCGACAAACTTCATGATTGGAGGATTAATATTTCGTAATGTTTGAATATCAAACACGGGTTTCCCACACCTCTCGTACGTTTCAATAGTCCCACATCAAGCAAAATAAGCGTTCAACACAGCACTCCGTCTGACAAACACGGGTTTGCCACACCTCTCGTAAGTTTCAATAGTCCCACATCAAGCAAAATAAGCGTTCAAAACAGCACTCCGTCTGACAAACACGGGTTTCCCACACCTCTCGTAAGTTTCAATAGTTACCCACATCAAGCAAAACAAGCGTTCAACACAGCACTCCGTCTGACAAACACGGGTTTCCCACACCTCTCGTAAGTTTCAATAGTCCCGCATCAAGCAAAATAAGCGTTCAACACAGCACTCCGTCTGACAAACACGGGTTTCCCACACCTCTCGTAAGTTTCAATAGTCCCACATCAAGCAAAATAAGCGTTCAACACAGCACTCCGTCTGACAAACACGATGCAGCAAATCTGAACACTCACGTGTCGCGTGCTTTTAATGACTACCAACCACAGGAATTTAAGCGCATTAAGAGAGGCAGACGCGTTCATGCTGTCTGTAACGCCAAAAATCAGACTTTTACAACAACCCACAGCACTTCAAACAGTTTGACGGCAAACCCCATGGTATGAAGTGGTTGCTAAGGATCAATATGCCGGCACTCTCACAGCAAAACGATTTACCTGTTCTTAATGCTGCACTTTCTGATCAAAATAGAAAACATTTACCAGTTCATGTGCATTAGTAAATCAGAAAATTGAAACATAACAAATGCAATTGCAGATTCTGGCTCCTAAAAGAACGAGAAACAACAACAATAGTAACAACAACAATAACAACAACGGCACAAGCAACAGCAACAAATCTATTCTTAAAATTAGCTGTATTTGTTAAGAGAGCACTGTAGAGATTATCGACCGACGAAAACGATGCTCGTTTTTGTGTGTGGATGAAAATGTCAGCAAAAAAAAACACCAACTCAGACTGAAATAGTATTGAAACAAAGCTGGAATGCAATCCCAAACACAAAATAATTACTCAGGAGCACTTCTCCCAAACGCAAATGCAACAAAGCACGTGGAGATTTCACAGTACAATGACAGTGAGAGATGTGCCAGGCATGTCCCTGGACAGGCATACTTACAGAACGGCTTTTGTCGCTGAGGCGATGCAGAGCTCGGGCTCCCTGCAGTGCAAAGTAGAGGGCTTTCATTTTAGGAACGTGATATTCTTGCTGCTGGGAGTGACGAAGCAAGCGAGACCTTTGCTGCTCGCAGTGCGGAGCATGCGCAATTCGTGCAAGTCAGGCAAGGTGTCCACGTTACGCGGGAAGTGCCGCAACCGTTGCGGAAGTGACGTGGCAAGGAGGCAGAGCGTTAGTCGGCCAATCGTCATGCAGGTCAGCATTGCATGCAGGGGTGAAGTTAATCCAACCAGGTGCGAGCAAGGATGAGGTAAGGAGGAGCGAGGGTGGACGGGGAGGGTTAGATGAAAAGAAGCAAGGATAACATGCGCCTGAGTTAGGAAATAAAGTGGGGGGAAAACAACACAGTACAGCAAATGAAATAAAAAGTAAATTTACATGCAAAAAATTCATCAATCCCACTCAAGTCTTAACATGCTCATTTTTCTCAAACGCATATTCATTTTTAAATGCAACTTGATAGTAATAACGCCATGCTCTTCCTCTTTACACACAAAGGTGAATAATTCAGTGCAACAAGAATCTTTGGAATTATGCTGTAAACACAAACAGGCACTGCAAACAAAGACTCCGAAGGCTTATGAGGCCCGAAGAAACTTATTTTTCGGCATACACGCACACTACTTATACAAACATAACTCGATTGAAAAAACACAACAACAACAAATCAACCCACTGGCTAAGCAAGCGTATTTTTGGCAGTGGTATTTCCAGATAAGCAGTTTGCAACTACACACTGGTGTGTGAGTCAGGAAGAGGTACAACATGCAGCATTGGGCGGGGCAAGCACGAACACAAGCAGCGTAGCGAAGCCGAGCAAGCTTAAGCTAAGCTAAGCAAAGCTAAGCTAAGCTAGGACATATAAACCTGAAGCCACTGCACGAAACGTGAATAATCACACCGTTTAGTCGTTTTCCGGAGCAAATTAGATGACTCCTAGTTTCGTGTCCCTTTCATGAATGATTTCATCGGGTAAAGAAAACCACAACAAAACTTACAGAGCATAATTCAAATGTTTAAATCAAAACTGCTGTCTTCGTTCGGACTATGTAAACAGTACCAGCAACGTGTGTGGTAGCAGCATCTAAACAGCAGCCGTGATTTGCACAGCTGTGTAAACTCCCCATTTTCACGTCTGCTGTGCAGACAACAGCTGGATGTTCACATAGTGCTACTACAAACGTGCTCGATGCAACTGACTCACAAGCAGACTTTTAAAAATGCTGTAATGGAATGAAACTGCTCGTGATTATTAAGCACATTTACCGGCAGTGATTTCAGGCTGGGATTTCGTTGTTCCCACCAACGAATAACCAACCTGTGTACCCTGTAGTACCCAGAAAAGAAAAGAAAACAACGTAAACAACAAAAACACAGAAGAAGAGGTGCTGGATGAAATATACATAATGAAAACAACATGTCAACGAAAGGCTACAAGTCCACAGTTCATTGTGTCCCACATCCTTCACACAACACAACCGCCCACACAAAAAAGAAAATCATAATTGAAATGTATATGATAGAAAGTCACAGAACAGTGCGAAAAAAGCTCAGAGAGAAAGGTAACTGGGATGGAGGTGGCAGTGGGAATTCGATGGGATAGAGCAAAACTTCTGGTTCAGTCATAGCCACATTCTCAGCTGTGGATGAAAGTAGAAAGTTACTTTTGATCAACTACGAGGGTTGTCTTGTTTCGCTGGGTTCATAAACGAAATATCAATCCCGCTGCACGCTGGTCACGCAAGAGGCCTTTAAAACAGTTGCTCTATGACAAACATGATTAGATACAGGTTCAGAGAGTCTCTGCTAACGTAGCACTGGTACAGAATATTCTGGTAAGCAAAACCTGCAAGATGCAACAAATCCCTAGCTTTACCTTACTTGTTTTCAGCATCAGTCCAAGCAGATAGCGACTTATCATATTACTCAAAGGAGAAAAAGAACGCTGGGACTTTGTTCCGGGATAGAAATGAATACATTCTCCAGATTCGTGACTGTCTCGAGTTTTTGTGCAAAGAAGAACAAGTAATCACAGTCAATCTATATCGTGGGCTACTGCCAACAACATCTCTCTCTGTAGCTGTCACACCAAAGTTGCAGAATCTTACAAGCAACAAGGCCATGAAAGACCCAAACAACAGCGTGTGCTACTAAGGCTGAAATGGTCGTTGTCCCCAACATTTCCGGACAGAGTACTCGGAGTACTCTGTCCGATCGGACAGAGTACTCGGTGTTTGAAATCTCGGCATTTGAACGAGAACGAGACCGCTGAGTGAAGAACATGTCGCAATATATCACATTGTCATCGGTATGTCACGTGACTGTAAGGACAAGATCGGACAGAGTACTCCGAGTACTCTGTCCGGAAATGTTGGGGACAACGACCATTTCAGCGCTACTAAGCAGCAGCAAAACAAACAACAGGCTTTCTTCCGATGAAGATCCTTGTTGTTTTGACCTGATCCAGGCCGACATCGATGGAAGCTCATCTGAGTTTTGAGGCTGTCCTGTGACCCATTGCACTTGCCGTTGTTTCTCTTCTCGCACTTCGAGGAAAGGGATTAACGAATGAGCAGTCAGACCAACTGCATCTCATATCTGCTGGGATATGCAACAGGGCAAGCTCTCTTGTCCATGTGCATTAGAACATCCCGCCCTAGGCAGAGAGGTAGCTGAGCACGTTGCCATGTACCTTGACGACCGTCGTGGCCATCGAGCCAAAGAAGCCCGGGGCAGGATACCCCTCGTCGTCGTCCGTTATCTTGAAGCTGATGTCAGGAGTCTTGGGCTTCTCGGGGGTAGTCACCTGGGAAGAGGAATTTGGGAGTGTGTTCCAAATGTGTTCCACGTTTGTTAGTATAGCTACCATTACCTACACAAATACACCGCGGTGTAACATG
>JAWQFJ010035641.1:10000-20000 GCA_034096865.1 Theodoxus fluviatilis
CCGTGTAAAAACAAACAAACAAACAAAACAAACGAAAAAACAAACAGGCTGGCGGGTAAAGACGACAAGTGAACAGCATGCTTTTCCTTACCGGGTCTTGAGACTCTGGGTTTTCCAAGAATTTCCTCACGTCCCATTGAGTCAAGTAGCCCTCTGCAAGAGGAAAACAATGGAGGCATGTCAACATTTACACACAAAAGAAACACAAGCCTTTGCTGACATAGTCAATAAGCACAAAATAGAGCATGTCTTTTAATGTTTTAACATAACGACTGCTGTTGTTTAATTCCATTTTAACATTAAATTACAATACCTTTGCACGAAACATGCCATTAGAAGGGAAATAACATTATCATTTTAATCATGCATTTCCTAAATAGGTAAAATTACATATAGTCTTTGATTACTGCTATCTATCCCCCTCCTACTTATACCCCCTCTCTTCAATAAAGCAGTACAAATTACTCCGTGCACTAACCCACTTACTAACCCACGCACTGACTCGCGCACTGACTCGACTGACTCGACTGACTGACTGACTGTCTGACTGACTGACTGACTGTCTGACTGACTGACTGACTGACTGGCTGGCTGGCTAACTGGCTGGCTGGCTGACTGACTGACTGACTGACTGACTGACTGGCTGGCTGGCTGGCTGGCTGACTGGCTGACTGACTGACTGACTGACTGACTGACTGACTGACTGACTGGCTGGCTGGCTGACTGACTGACTGACTGACTGACTGACTGACTGACTGACTGACTGACTGACTGACTGACTGACTGACTGACTGACTGACTGACTGACTGACTGACTGGCTGGCTGGCTGGCTGGCTGACTGGCTGGCTGGCTAACTGGCTGGCTGACTGACTGACTGACTGACTGACTGACTATACTGACTCGCACTCACTAACTCGCTCACTCGTTTGTTCACTCATGCAGGCATCTATACAACGATGCATGCAAGCACACATGTATTCGCACATATACAACACACATATACACAGGGATACACACACATGTAATGACGCACCAAAACAAACACACACACACATGCACACACACACACACACACGCACGAACGCACGCACACACACACACGCGCGCGCGCGCGCACACGCACACACACACACGCATACACAACACACACATACACACGCGCGCGCGCACACAGAAAAACACACATTCCTATTACTTTCGCGTCCTCACTCCTACAAAGGGCGCGTTGCATTAACGGAAGGAAAGCCAAGATCTTGCGAGGAATAGGCCGATGTCAGCATGTGTCAACACGGTGAAAACAAATGCCAAGGCAATCGAATGTTAACACTCGTCGTCACCGGCCTATGCCTCGCAAAACCTCGCATCTCGGAAACGCGGCCCTTCTCTCAGACTGGTTGTCATGGTGTCGACTCACTATGGTCGCCGGTGACGAGAATGTTGACGTCTTCATCATGGCAGATGGCTGTCACTGCAGACCCCTGACGCCGCGTCATGGCGGAGATCTCACGCAACACGTCACCCTGGAGACGGGCACACGGAGGTGAGATGAGAAGACAGCAAAGTCATGTTGTATCATATGGACGTATATTGTCAATGAAGCCGTTCTTTTGCCTTATGCATATCCATTCTATGAATGAAGACATTGTTGTTATTGTTGTCGTCGTCGTCGTTGTTGTTGTTGTTATTGTTATAAAGGCATTGTCAACAGGGGCTTTATACCTACATCTAATGCTTTCACGCTGCAAATCATCTTCGATTCGCTGATGTTGAACATTATGCAGGTAGCCAACAGATCTACTTACATGTATATTCATTCATCAGTTCCAAATAACTTTTCTAATTCAAACACTCCTACAAAAGAAACATTCCCGTGAATTAACTAATGAATCAATTAATGCCAAGTTTAATTTCCATTTTCTAGTCACGTCAGGCACACACGTACACTCTTACCTTTATGTTCCAAAAGCGGATGTAGGAGTCCTGGTGAATGGTGACGACGACAGGGTCAAAGGTCTCCACGATCATGTGAGCATCTGGATCCAGATCGTCATCATCGACATGTTCTACGCTCTTACGCCCTGGAGTGAAATGCCAAAGACAAAACTGAGTAACATACGTAACGTATGAATACCAATATCTACAAAGAAAGCTACAAACATTTAGATAGTTATACACTGTGGCGTATTTAACAACTGCAAAATAAGCGAGGAAAAGAAATTTCACAGAATTGAGCCTGACTTGTAAAAAAACTCAAGGTTTCCTTTTAAAAATATTAAATAGTTGCCCTTCATTGAAATACACTGCATTATATAATATTTCTTTTCCCTCCTTGTTGTTCTTGCGATGACTCTTGAAGACATAGCACATTCTGCTGTCAGTACAATGGATAGAGACACAAAGCATAGCATATCGCCAATTCATCTAAAGGAAAAAGTGTAAGTAATTGTATTATATAGCGACCTGTCATGTACACCAGAGGCTCAAGCCGTTTTACACTTCCACCCCTTGACTATCTCTAACCCGTGTCTTCTTGCGATCCTGGACTCTAGACAATATTCTTCTCCTGCTGACTTTTACTACGTTTTTTACTGATCAGTATGGCTAGTATTAGCTTTGACGTGGTGTCTATTCTACTAATTATCGAATGTTTCAGCGACAATACACTCATTGCCGCAACACATTGAAACTTCTATGCTATTAATGTAACTGACGAACTACAGAACCGACTAAATTTCAAACAGAGAAACAACCTTCTGATTCTTTCTGTCCTTTCTCTATGCCTTCATCCTCGGGCCGGGGGGTGGGGGTGGGGCGTGGTGAGCGGGCGGTGACGTCACGGCTCGATTTGGGAGCTGCATCATCGCCTTCCACCTTCAACGTCAGTTCCTGTAGCATGCGCTCTGCGTCTACCTGCTGTTTACACCAAGAATAGAAAGTTGCAATAACAAAAACACGAACAGGGCCATTATCATACTTTACCCAAAGATGGTAAGACATGCCGAGAGAGAAATACCGTCCACATAGCCGTATCTGGTATTCTTTTGATTAAATAGACAGCCTTGCATCACTGTCATTACTGTTTCACATCAAATCCCAAAATAAACGGAAAAAGAAATGTATTCACTTGGGACAGTATTGCCCCCAAAATTGTTCTGTTGGGTGATGTGGCCATTGTTAATTACAGAATAAATCTTAAATCTAGTCTCCTGGCCTAAAGGATGATGCTAAGGCTGATGTTGCAAACTTTTTCTTACAATTACATTGCACAACAGGCACTGATAAAGCGATCGCAAACGTCCCTGAGAATGAAAAGGTCCGATCAGGAGAATCAATGAACGAATGAACGAGGCAATTTTACAGCCTATCACCCTTTGCAGGTTGTGTAAGACCATTGCCCACGAAAAATTACCAGAGCTGGCAGGGTAAGAGCAAGTCAAGTCTTGATTTCATACTTATTCTCTTTTATGAAACCCAACTCAAAGAGGGATTAACGAGGTGAAATGCGCCATCGTCCACGACAGAGTGGTCGACAGGAGTTACCTGTTCTTGGGAGAGCGCTGGCGGACGATTGGAGTGGCGGGAGGTGCCGGACATGCGTGAAAGGCTGACATCATTTCTAGCGGACATCATTTCTAACCGAAGGTCACCATCGTCCACGTGGTGGAAGCCAGTCAGCTTCCTGCAAGTCAGCATGAGAATTGATGATTAGGTGAAAGTATTGTTTTGTATAGCGACTTTTCATTTGTATCTGTTGCTGGAGCAACTTTACACTTTACCTTCAGATCACTGGGTTATGATCAGTCCTTTAACTGACACCTGACAACAAACACGGAGACAGACGGACAGAGCTCACAAAGTCAGGTACCAGTACCATCTCCGCTCCCCCGGGAGAATTCTATGTATAACTCATTGCTGGCTCCTGAACACAACTAGGGTTAATGGCTCTAGAGTACGCCAGCATTGCCCTCACAAGAACCCTGTTTTTATCCTGGAAAGAGGCGATGCGAGTTAACCACCTTGTCTGAAAAGGCAGCCCTACGATCCATGCAGTTCTCCACACCGCTGTTTCTAGCTCCGAGCCGCTGTGGGAGAGCACGGTAACCACTGCAGTTCCTCAACTCTCTCGTGATAGAGAAAGACTACGTTTGCATGCATGTAACTAAAAGATGGAGTGAGAATTTCCAGAACAATACAAAACAGTTTCAGTTTGCTCATCAAGGTTTCGACATCTTTTGACACTGATTGACACATCGCGGCAGTTTTCAAATAAAAATCATGTAAAGAGTATACTTTCAATAGTAAAGACATTCGAGGATCTTCTCATTACATTCTACCTGACCATAGGTCTTTCAGAAAATGTTCCCATGGGAGAGAAAACTCGGTATGCTTTGATTACGGAAAGACGCAGTAAATGTGATACCAGCTTGGATTTATTAATGATGATGAAGAAAACTGTAAGAGAATCGTGAATTTCTTACAATGTTTAGAAGGGAAAGGCATACAGCAAAACTAAGGCTCACACAGAGTAGGAAGGAGGGAAAGAAGAAAGGAAGGAAGAAGGCAGGGAGGCAAGGAAGGAACTAGAAATGTAAACTAGAAGGGGGGAAATGCAGGAAGACAGCAAGAACGGAAGGTCTTTTTACAAAGTTAGAAAAAGATCAAGACAGATATAGACGCAAGAAATCAAGAACATGGCTCAGGGAGAATGTAACAGCGGGAAGGAGATTGCTGGAATGGAACAGGGAGCAAGACTCAAATAAGACGTCAAGTTATTCAAGTTTCAACCAACGGAGAAGATCACAGTGCGGGATCTAGACATGGAAGTGGGCAAACTTACTTGATGTAGGCGGGGTCCAGCTTGCGGACCCGGTGAACCAGCAACCGCACTGCGTAAACAGCCACGTCCCCGCTCTGTTCCCGGCGGGCCTGCCTGTGAGCCGATTCCGTCTCTCCATCGCCCGCCGGCAGCTCGAAGCTGGACGAAGCCAGAGCCATAGAAAGCCATCACAACCACGAAAACCAGCAAGGCAATGGCGGCTCTTAGAAGATACTGCTGCGAAGTTCGTTAAGCACTACTGTGACGACGACAATTTGTGCCGGGGACGTTGCTTGAGAAAGCTAGCGTCACAAGGTGAAGAGTGCCAGACGTACCCGGGGCACATCTCCTTTCGTGACATCAGCGTTGAGAGGCCGCGTTGCACCAGCATGTAATACAATAGAAATAGTGCGTAACGAACTTCTCAACGGTTACTTCTAGGACTCTCAGTTTTTGGATGATGGGTGCGGGCATTTTCCTGGACACGGCAAGCATCACTTCTTCTTTGTGCAAATGCCGCTTGATTTTGGTGCAGAAGCAAACATGTGCTTTGAAGCTCATACTTACGTGCGCTTGATGTCGATTCTACGAAATAAACAAACACCACATGCCACACTTCCTCGCCACCTTGGACAGAGACACAAGCGATGGTCACACACATGTCGGATATATTCAGTGACATTTACAATAAAGGCACAAATTGTCTATACCATTATTTACGTCTGTATGAATTAATGTAGTATCACATATAAATGGTGATTCTTTCCCCCCAATACATTTATGAATGCTGTTTTGTTTGTTATCTATACATTCAATAATTCTCTTCCGAACGAACGAATAATTCAGCAGTTGAAGAGAGCTACGTGGTCAAAGGGAGGTTACTTGACTTGCAGTTACCTCCCTTTCAGTTTCAGCACTCCGCAAGGATTGCTTGCCGTGAGCTTGATATTCATTACCAATGTCGCAACTAAGCAAAGGAGGCATACTGAGTTTTATACTTCGGCGAAATATGAACAGACCGTACGTTTTAGCACACTAAGGTGTTTTCGGACGAAGTCACTCGTTTTCTAGTCATACAGTATGCAAATACATGACAACGCTCACATCTTCTCGACGGACGACTTTTCTATGTCCCAGAAGATGACGTTGCCGTTTGCACAACCCGTGGCGATGGTGTCTTGCGAGATGTTGCACATGCACACGATCTCGTGCGTTGTCAGCACGTAGTTCTGCAATGAGCAACAGAGACATGCAAACACTGCCGACTGAAAAAGTAGGAGTAGTACTAAAATATGTATGTTTTCCAGATCAGGTAAAAACAAGGGGTCACACTGGCTTCAGAGCTAAAATTATTCCGTTGTTCAGACGAATTCTACCTTAGTAAAATGTAAATTGATTTGAGACATGTTGGAATTTCCCCCTTTACAATCATCCATAGGGCAATGAGGGAAATTCAGAAAGCCGATTAAAATACTCGTAATTGTCATTCGAACTATAAGGCTAGCAAAAAAGTTTTTATTCACTATTCATTATATCACTATACAATATCATTATATCATTATATTATCATTAAACTCGGAATTATGAAAGAACGTACTCTTAAACACGGTCAGTACTTAGCAAATCTAAATATTGCATTGGACGGACACACTCAAACACACACACACACACACACACGCACACGCACGCACGCACTCATACACGCGTGCGCGCGTGCGCGCGTGCACGCACACACACACACACACTCACACACACTAACACAAACACACACAAACAATAACGCACAAAAACACATACCCTACCACAAGCACACACACCCACACCCACACGCACGCACGCACGCACAAACACGCAAACAAACAAACACAAACAAACAAACACACACGCACAGATACACACACACACACACACACTCATACACACACACGCACGCACGCACGCACGAACGCACGCACGAACGCACGCACACACAAACACGCACACACACACACACATACACACACACACACACACACACACACACACTTTGAGACAAATGTAGTACTGCTCGTCTTTCCACAGCAACGGCCACCTACCTTCTTGAAGACTGAGGTGAGCTGGGGATTGGTGGTGCCGATGTCGGGGAGCGGAGTGAGGCCCTTGAAGGGGTCAGGGGTAAAGGACAGCTCCGTCTCAGACATGTAGTAGAAGACGTCGTTGAAGTCATGCATCACTTGCAGGTCGTTGCTGTCCTGGGCGTCCTACAACGAGCAAGACGTGCAACCTGCTTGAGACACTTAAAGCCTTCCCGAAACACTTGAAGCCTGCTTGAGACACACGCGTCTGCTTGAAACCTATGCAGCCTACACTTGAAGCCTGCTTGAGACACACGCGTCTGCTTGAAACCTATGCAGCCTACTTGAGACACTTAAAGCCTACCCGAGACACTTGAAGCCTGCTTGAGACACACGCGTCTGCTTGAAACCTATGCAGCCTACTTGAGACACTTAAAGCCTACCTGAGACACTTGAAGCCTGCTTGAGACACACGCGTCTGCTTGAAACCTATGCAGCCTACTAAGACACTTGAAGCCTACCTGAGACACTTGAAGTCTGCTTGAGAAACATGCGTCTGCTTGAAACCTAAGCAGCCACCTTGAGACACTTACAGCCTGCTTGAGACCTATGCGTCTGTTTGAAACCTATGCTGCCTACTTGGAACATGTGAAGCCTATACCTGAAACAGCCTGCTAGAGACTCACGCACGCTACATGAAACACGCGGTCTGCCTGAGATACTTGCATATGTTACAGTACTCTTGAGATACTTGCAGCCTACTTGAGACATATTCAACCTGCTTTAGACATATGCAGTTTGTCTGAGACACTCGTCGCTTGCTTAAGATGCTTGCAGCTGGCTGAAGATATATATATATATATATATATATATAGCGCTCTAGAAACACAAACAGCTTGTTTAAGACATTTGCTGCCTGCTTGGGACGTATGCAGCTTGTTTGTTCGAAATACATTCAACCTATATGATTACGAAACACATGCAGCTACTCGAGAAACATATGGCCTACTTCAGACACCCATTTGAGTGTACACGCGCATTGCGTATGTGATTGTCTGTTCGAGACAGCTTGCTTCATAGAGTGGTCGTAGACAGTGTTTTTGTAAGAACCCTTTTGAGACAGCTTGTATGACAATTTTTCTGTTGGCGGCAGCCTGCCTACAAGACAACCTGTTCGCAAGACCCTGCTCAAAAAGAACCTGTTTATGTGCTGTTCGATTCAAACTGCTTGATGATCTACTTTAGAACAGCTCGTTTAAGACAGTCTGTGTAGGAGAGTAAATTTAAGACAGTTTGTCTGAGAATTGTGCCTAAAGCAGTCAACTTGAGGCTGGTAGAGATAACCGTTTGAGGTGTTTGTAAAACAAACGTGCTTGAAGTAACGAAAGGAAACGCTGGCCGTACTGATGTCAGCCGCTCTATCTTTACAAACTTTTTAGTCTGAAATCGGAGCTGTGATATTGTACATTCGGCTATGCTTACACTGACTCCACTCCCCTACGGGCTAATGTCTACGTTATTGAGGACGTAAACGAAGTCGTTACACAGAAAGACGTGAACCTCCTTCATGTCAAACAGCGAAGATGGGAATGAGTTGTGTCCATTGCATTTGGGTGGGTCGTTCACGTGGCTTCTTGGAGTGAAGCTCAGTGAGAACATGTTCACTGTGAAGTGAATGATACAGATCACCAAAACTGTACCTCGATGACATCTGCAAAGTCCAAATCTACACATCTCGTTCCCGTGGATCACAGTATATATCTATATATATCTGCATAGCGAACGAGCGCCGGGACATTTTTATTTGTGCTTTAATTAATCGGACATAACAAAGTGTGTTCAATTTTTAAAAAATGATCTTTATTTAGAAAGGGAGGCATGCAAATACAGCTGACAAAGTATTTGTACACAAAATATTTGCACACAGCTGACAAAATATCTGCAGGCGCGCGCGCGCACGCACGCACACACACACACACACACACACACACACAGTATTTAAACTTTTTAAAGCAAAAATTTAATAAATTGATTAAGAAAGAAAGAAAGAAGGAAACAAACTAACAAACAAAGTTTTAAAAAATGAGATAGATGAGATCTGAAATGGGAAGGAAAAGGGGGGGGGGGGGGGGGGGGGCGGGGGAGGGGGAGGGGTAGGGGGGGAGTGAAGGGGGGAGGAGGGAAACAATTACGGCAGTTTCTTGAAGCAAATGAAGATCAGAGTAGGGACGTACCAGGATGAACTTGAGCTTGTTGTTCCAGCCTGCGGCGATGATGGCGTGGTCGTCTTTGTACTTGAAGTAGACCAAGCCCACAATGCTCAGGTCCTCGTCCCCAGTGCGTCCTGCTCGCGACTTGATCATCTGACCCGCCCCGAAGTCCCACACCTTGATTGAGCCTGGGGACAGGCAGCACTGACCGTGACTACATTACGTAAAAAGCCGGGAACTAGTTGTCCAAAATAGCTGCACGCCACTCAACGTATATGATACCAAAGATGCCTTTGATGATACTGTCATCCAGCTCATTTGTGCGTAGTTTTTCTTTTCCAACGTTTTTTTGTTGTTGTTGTTGATTAGCTGTTGAAAAATTAAGCGACATGGAAATTTTGACTGAAACAGTACTGCACGCTCACGGGTTTGCAAAAAATCATTTCATGTGAATAGTATGTCTTGGTTTGATACCGAAATAGAACAGTATCTAAGTGCAACGCGTAAGGGTACAGCGGGTCCTATTTAAAGGTAGCCAATCAACAAGACACCGCGCAAAACTAGTACTGTCTCGCAACCAATCAGCGCCCGGCTTCCCACGGGACTTAGACGCGTGTCGCAGCATTATCTTCGTCAACATGGCGTCATGACTTGAATACACCGGTCTCAAGACACTTATGCGTCTTTCTCCTTTTATTCTGCTGGATATAAACTGTAATTGTTTTTTTATTTACAGAAAAAAGTAAAGTCAAGAAGGTAATGAAGCCTTGAAATGTTGTATCGCGGTAAAGGCCATTGTTGTGAGAGCAAGCATTTTATGTGCTAAGTGCATCAAAACAGACTGGTCGTAAGAGTTGTATGAGGTAACAGGCTTATTTGGGTATGTTATCACAAGAAAGAATGACAAGTACAGTATAGC
>JAWQFJ010035643.1:0-15000 GCA_034096865.1 Theodoxus fluviatilis
AGATCTTTTGAACGAGTTTTGCGGCGCTGTCAGATCGCATATTGCATTAGTTTCTCCCCTACCTGTGCACCGTGCCCGAGGGGAACTGCTGTTTCACGCCCATCAGTCTTGCTGTTTTCTGGCAACGCCGGAGTAGGAAGGGCAAATTACCTTCAAGACTGAGGTCTTTCGCCTCCAGGGAGAGGATGAGAAGCGCAAGACGCGACAACAGCGCCACTGCGGAGTGACTCCACCGCCTTCAGCGCTCTCCCTGACGCGGCACTCCCAGGCCCTGGTGTCGAGACGAGGGAAGGGCGCCTGTGCGCTGGCTTGAAAAGCACGTGGGAGGGCGAAATGCGGCGTTGTCTATGGGGAATTACGTTTGCGTTTGTGAGGCAGATGTGAGATGTGATCTTCTAAGGATTTACACTTGTTGGATGGCGAGTGTACGCACGTTAGGAAATTATAATGATCTTTACTTTTATAAATCAGTATCGAAAAATCATCATCGTCATCATCATCATCATCAGCAGCAGCAGCAGCAGCAACAGCAGCAACAACAAATTCATCAACAAAATCGTCGTCGCCGTCGTCGTCACCATTGCCGCCGTTGTCATCTTCGCTGTCGTCGTCGTCATCGTCGTCGTCGTCGTCGTCGTCGTCATCATCATCATCATCATCATCATCATCAT
Source organism: Theodoxus fluviatilis (assembly GCA_034096865.1). Classification (NCBI taxonomy): domain Eukaryota; kingdom Metazoa; phylum Mollusca; class Gastropoda; order Cycloneritida; family Neritidae; genus Theodoxus; species Theodoxus fluviatilis. The sequence continues at coordinate 672 of JAWQFJ010035643.1, forward strand.
CATCATCATCATCATCATCATCATCATCATCATCATCATCGTTGTGGTCGTCGTCTTCGTCCTCTTCGTCGTCTGTCGTTGTCGTCGTTACCGCTGCCGCCGTTGTAATCGTTTCTGTCATTGCCATCGTCGTCATCGCCGTCCATGTCATCGTCTTCAGCTACTGCGTCGTCGTCGTCGTCATCGTTGTCGTCGTCATTGTCTTTATCACAATCATGCCTCTACTTTCCCTCTTTAACATCGTCTTCTGCTCTTCTAAAGGGAAGCTGAAGTTCTGACGACCTCAGTGACGTCATCAACAGCGGCCCCGTTCTGCTTGGTGGTGCGCCGGATGATCTCCAGAGAGTCTGCGCAGTCGCTCTCTGTGTTTTCCTTGGCCCTCTGTCTCCGTCTGTGTTCGATCCTCTCCCCAGACCTGTTTTTTCTGGTCATGGTGCCTCTGTGTGCCCACAGGCGCCCTTTCCTCTCTGGTGACGTCGTTGTTTAGACCTTGTTCCCACGCTTTGACTACTCCTGCTGGTTTTTCCTTTCACGCTGTGCGAAAAGCAGCGCTGTGATTACGTCCACCAGAAGAACCTTGTAGCAGTGAAGGACCATGAGCTGTTTGTCGCAGTCAGACTTCTCGTCAGGTGTCTGTGTGATGTTGGAGAAGTGGACTTTTCTAATGATACTGTGTGAGGGTGCGATCACACCATGGAGTGGATTAAATGATGTGACAAACTTTGTATGATTAACTTCACTTTTAATTGTGCCAAAGAAGCTCTTCATCACATAAAAAGGAAACACTGGCATGCGCAAGTAGTGCACAAGTATCACATGACGAATCCGAACGAAACATAATTTTGAGCCGTAGCTTTAACAACTGTCACATTCATCTAGTCACGCTACTAATGTCTCGTCCTTGACTTCACTTCAGCTCGCGCAACGCAGAAAAGCTCTGCTATGTTGTTCTGTGTCAGTGAGTGCCAGTAAACTGAATCATACATGGAAATTTGGTTTAGGGTAGCCCGAACCTTTTTTCCTCATCGTCAAGCTATATGTCAGGTGGTCGATTTCACGTCGGAGCTGAGACGTCGGGTTTTGCAATGAGGAGAAAGGGCGACTTCTAGGAAGAGAGGATCTAGAGGTCAGCTTTCACGGACCTCACTGCAGAAAACACGATTCTGCACTTTCATGCGTTCCAGCTTAACTGTGACACAGACGTCTGGGTTTGGATGAACGTGAAAATTGCCTTAAAATCGAAGTTGGCGCCAGCAACGGAAGAGGCAAGCAATACGTGTCTTGCAGAAGTGTTACAATAGAAGATGGTAACAGAATTCGAAGTGTCAGCTATTTGAGCCGGGCTTTTTAGGTGTGAACTTAGAGAATATATGCATGTGCAACTACTTCAAGAGTTGTTCATGATGTTATTGCTGTTGTTCATGTTGTGTGGGATAGTGGGGAATCTTGTTGCGATGTACTGTATCTTGGATAATTTGACTTCTTTGCATTTTAATTTCTAATTGTCTTCTACGTACAGCCATGACAGTGGTTTGAAAATGAAAGATGAAGAAATAGTCTGCGATCCGTTCATCTGAGTTACACGTTCTCCTTTGCTGGTTTACATATATAAGTTTTGAGTTGACATGCTGGTAGTCGTAGAAATGTAACAACTCAGAATGTAGATTCCGAACGAAACATGTCATTGACACTCATGTGTTTTCGACAGAGATGTCAAACAACCTATCTTGTTCAGTTGTGGCACATTCATTTGGTTTCGACAGAGATGTCTAACAACCTATCTTGTTCAGTTGTGGCACATTCATTTGGTTTCGACAGAGATGTCTAACAACCTATCTTGTTCAGTTGTGGCACATTCATTTGGTTTCGACAGAGATGTCTAACAACCTATCTTGTTCAGTTGTGGCACATTCATTTGGTTTCGACAGAGATGTCTAACAACCTATCTTGTTCAGTTGTGGCACATTCATTTGGTTTCGACAGAGATGTCTAACAACCTATCTTGTTCAGTTGTGGCACATTCATTTGGTTTCGACAGAGATGTCTAACAACCTATCTTGTTCAGTTGTGGCACATTCATTTGGTTTCGACAGAGATGTCTAACAACCGATCTTGTTCAGTTGTGGCACATTCATTTGGTTTCGACAGAGATGTCAAACAACCTATCTTGTTCAGTTGTGGCACATTCATTTGGTTTCAAGGCAACATTTCGATCGATTTACGACAACAGTGTGCGCTTTTTACTTTCCGCTCCCCGCACGCTTTTTACATTACTGCAAGGTCATCTGGTTCATTGCTGATTCAGAGACAGCGTGGTCAGATGGGAGTATTTCATACGGTCAAATTTTCATTAGTCTGTAAATATTATGCTAATATATTCACCCAATTTCCTCTTTGTGCTACCTGAGGGATACTGTCGGCTGGTTTCCCTCGCATTCAGTGACGTAATTCCAGCCGTTGATGCCCTCTGACGTGCAGTTCTCTGTCTCATGCCATGCACGCACTGTAAATGGGAGCCACCACGCTGATTTATTTAAGACGATCATGCAGACGAACTGGCTGCTTCGATTTGCTGTTGCTCTGATAGAATTGGTGAGACTGAAGTGTTGTCGCCTGCAATCATGCAGCTGTCAGCTTGTTGGCTGTGGCTTTGGGCACGTGTCAGATTTAAAAGCGAATGGGCCCATTTTCCCTTTCAACTGAGAATGTTATCTATCTCGGTCGTTTTGAGTCCCGTCGCATAGGGGAAAGTCCCGATATTATAGTTACACATACCTCCACGGAGCGTCGCAGTCTGAGTTCAGTCTTGAACTGCCAGGGAGATTATGTCACGATCAGATCACGTAAAAGAACTCCGTTTTGCCCTGAAGTGGTATACAGAAATAGTCAAATCGAGGCTCCTTCCTCATGCCAGGCTATTTGCGAGGAAGAGAGAGAGAGAGAGAGAGAGAGAGAGAGAGAGAGAGAGAGAGAGAGAGAGAGAGAGAGAGAGAGAGAGAGAGTTTAAGACAGAGGGGGGAAATGTATCCTTCTTAAATCAATATTTTTCTCCTGTGGTTGCCCTGAAGTCTACCATTTTCGCAACAAAAAAGGGGGAAAATCAATGTTTGGTAGTCGTTAAAGCACCGCAACAGAGTTGATCCGGTTCCTGTTTCTGGAGTAAATGGATTTGATGCGCGCGGATCGCACATAATTAGGCGGTATGAGGATTTGTACATACGGCTCTCAAACAATTACCCTTTTTAAATTATACTTTTTGCGGAGACATCATACCACAAATTGGTATTTCTTATTAATACAATGGTTACGCACAATATAACTTAAAGAACCTTCAATCAAACAGATTCAAGACAATGTGCTACTAGGAATTTACAAACCTAATCATCACATTATTGAAATTAAAATTTATTCAGATATAGTTTCCGTTAAAGCCCACGAGAACCCTATTGTTACCTCTGCCAAGATTATGTTTTTCGGTCTGTTAGTTAATTTGTTCTTTAGTTCGTTATATATTCGGCAAAATAACTCATAAAGTTCAAAATGGATTCTGATGAAATTTAGTGAAGGGACTGGGTTTCACACAACGAAAAATCTAATAAATTTAGGAAGTTATCAGTTATTTCGTTACAAACATGAAACCAGTCTATGAGACCATGTCAGTGTAGTTCATGAAAATAATTTCTTGAACGGTCTGCACTTTTCCTGACGTTCGAGTATCGACCTGAAAATTATCACCCGCCCGACAGCCGGTCGCAGACTGAAAGCCACGCCCGAAAGGAGAAAACACGCGGGGGTTAACCAAAGGAGACTCCGTCTAACGACAGATGTCACACGGACGCATAGCAATACGCCGAGGCACCATCACGGCAGATTACCACTGTCACTGGTCTGGCAGCTTGATTGGCAAAGTAGGTATTTCGTCTTCCTAGCGGCAGCCAGATTGCGGTTTAACTGGCGACGCCATTGACCGTAGTCTGTCGACGTAATAAACCCAGGGAGACTTTCCCCGCTGGTGTCGGCAGCCACCTACAGGCCATTGAACGCCATTATCCTGGAGGGAGGTCTCTGATTGCCGCGGACCCTGGCGCTGGGCAAGACGTGTGAGCCGCCAGGGATTTCTGGGAAGACCGACTGCTGTGCTGCCTGAGCCCCCAGCTGTCTGATGACGCCCCGGGAGTGCTGGACCTTGCACTGACCACTGTCCACCGCACTAAGCAGCATTCTCCCTTGGGATAAGTTTACTGACCACTGCTATCTGGCTCTGATTGAGATGTGTGGGGTTGGGTCTCTTCCAGTCCCTGCGCAGCCATTGCTGAGGCCAAGGAATTATGCTCAATCCGTGGATAATCGTAGGTTTTTCTCATGGTCATGTATGTTGTTGTATTTATTCTTAGGTCTGTAAGTTGTATTATGCGTTGTATTATGTGGGTAAGCTTGTTGATGAATGTCTGCGTGTGAATGTGGTTATGTCAGCGCATTGAGTTGTACAGAAGTGCGCTATATAAATGCTATTCATTATTATTATTATTATTATTATTATTATTATTAATGGGGGACAGGACTAGCGTGTATGGTTTATCACTCTGCAATCTTGATGTAGATCCGTGTGCAGTAATCGGTTTTGCAATGATGCATCCCCCTGAATACGACACAGTTCAAGGGCCAGCATTAACACTGGCAAGATGTAAAATAAAGAAAACTGACCCTCGCTCGCTCGCGTTCCATCAGCTCCAGCGAAGATGTGAATTTCTTCCTCTTATAAGTAAGGTTTTCTGAAAAACGTTCCGGAAAAACTGAATAAAAGTTTAATGACGGTATTTCATCAAGCGAACTTTTGCATGAAAAGGGACATGAGTGTATTTTACACAACTCTCTCAGCTTGCCCACCAGCCGGCCTTTTATCATAAAAAACTAGGCGGGTGACATTTAAGCTACCTCTAGGGGTAAACGGGCTGGCGAAGTGAACGTAATTATGTAATGGCTCCGTGCATTCAAGGAAAAAGGCTGGGTGTTTTCCAGATTGCATGGACCGTAAGTGCACTGGGAACAGGCGACATTTATACGCCAGTTCTTGCTTTTTTGTGTGTGTTACATTAGATTGACCGAGTCAAGATCTTGACTTTATCATGTAAATTGTTTTGCCTCCCAGCTCTACCGCCTCCATGTAAAAAATAAAGAGTGCAAATGGCGTCTTGAAACAGTTAGGTCACCTTCTGGCTTCTGCTTCACCACTTTCTCCCTATCCACTGCATACCAACCTTCCCACCTCCCGTGTTGACTTACTGCAGAGCTTCGTATCAGTGATCAAATCAGCCCTGTTGCCTCTCCGCTTCGATCAGTGCTTCGATTTTGGTCGGATCGAACACTCTCCCCAGACTGAGCTCCTTCCCAGTAATAGCGGGCGTCTCGAAGGTGGGCTGTGTGAATGGATGGTGTGGAGGGTGTGGGGTGGGATGAAAGGGTAAACGAAGACGTGGCTGCAAATGGGGTAGTTAGTGTTGAAAGGTGCGGGGGACGGGTGGGCGTAGGAAAAGATTGCGTGCGTTGAGGAATGCAGAGTAGGTATAGGATTGTGTTTGCACTCGAAGAAAGTGCTTGGGTGAGGGTCAAAAGGGTGAAGTTTGTAGGCAGAACGCCGAATGAGGCAAAGGGTGCTATTGCTAAGACAAGAAGACTGAGGAGAGAGAAAGATTGTGCTAATAGAGAAGATGTGTGTGGAATAGGGAAAGAAGGGGTCAACTTGCATTTTGTGTGGACTCTGTAGAGTTGAGCAGGGACTGCGGGACTCCATCGGGGACACGCAGTATGGCGATTAGCTCACTCTGAAAGTCATCTCGACCTCGCCAATCGATCTTCGATACACCCGTCTGCTGAACCTCTCTCCATCCTCTCTCCGTCCCCCACTTCCCTCTCCCACTTTCTTCCACATCGAATGTGTCGACCCCTCTTCACACCTCCATTGTGTACTCCATTCTCACATTCCCGCACTTCCACTCTTCACTAGCTACTCTCCTCAATGTCTGGCATCTGCGGACGCTATCGCGTTCTGTACGATAGCGGCCTCTTCTGGTAGTCACGCATTGTCATCCTGTCTCCGTGGGCATCCCTGCCTAGTCTCTTCCGAATACCCCCCTGCGGGTTGGGGATAAGAATGGACCCACCGCAGCTCCCCACACGATTTGCCAGAGGCGAAAAGCTAGAGAAAGTGTGACTTGACTTGCTCCTACTGTAACCTGCTCTCGTGATATTTCATGATCAATAGCCTTGACGCTTCCGAAGCAGCAGTCATTCCCCTCAGTGCTAGCACGTGTTTTGTCCTTGTTCTGTCCTTTCGACAACTCAAGAGGAAGTGGTTTCTGACAAAGACGTCGCTCATGTCTGATATAAATATGCTTTATCCCTCCAGGTTTACTGGAGGTCCTCACAGCTTTATACACTACCCCCACTTTCCACCCCCACCCCAACATTCCCATCCCACCCCCAGTTCCACCCCCAGCCCCACCCTACCCACCCTCGCTCACTGGAATTCTTGATCAATCCTGCTAGAGTCATCCCGCACGGCACCAGTTTTCCTTACGTTGTCCTTCCTCTCATCCCTCCTTTCCCCTCTCATCCTTCCTTTCCCCTCTCATCCTTTCTTTCCCCTCTCATCCCTCCTTTCTCCTCCTACTCATCCCTCCTTTCCCCTCTCATCCTTCCTTTCCCCTCTCATCCTTTCTTTCCCCTCTCATCCCTCCTTTCTCCTCCTACTCGAACGTAAACATGTGCGAATCTTCAAGCGCTTTTTGGCGTGATTACTCCTGAATGGTTGGAATCGAGTGCACCAATGTTTGGGAGTTTGAAGAGCATTAATCAGACAGAGAGTGGGTTGTTTCGAAGATGAACATTTGCTTGCTCTGGATGACAAGTGAACTTTGTGAAAATGGCGGCTGTCAATGCTACAGGGCTCAACGCATCTACATTTAGACTGTAGTGTCGCCTTTGGAGTGAGAAACGTTTTCACTGAAAACGGCAATTCACGATGCCGTGTTTGAGTCATTGAAGTATGGCTACGATCTCATGTGCGTGTGTGTGTGTGTGTGTGTGTGTGTGTGTGTGTGTGTGTGTGTGTGTGTGTGTGTGAGTGTGTGTGTGTGTGCTTGTGTATGTGTGTGTGTGTGTTTGTGTGTGTGTGTGTGTGTGTGTGTGTGTGTGTGCGTGTGTACTCACACGTTTTCGTTCGTCGTTGGTATTCGTGTCTGTATGTCTTGATGCCTTCTACATCGCTCGGAAAAGCACAGAGTGTTTGACTTGAAGGTCAGACGTCCTTGTTGAGAACTTCATCAATCTGACTTGATTTCACTACGGCTCTCCCGTTCTGTATACAGCGGTCTCTCTTGTGTGGGCACTGGGAGCTGAGGGATTGGCAGGTTATAGGAACACAGGGGGTGCCAAACAGGCTAGGGTTCCTTAGGGACAGAGCTTTCGGGAGGACAGGGCTAGGGGGCAGTAGGCCAATAGCTGTCGTATGGGGCGGATAGCAAAAGAGGTTGGGAAACTGGTAGGAAGTTCGAGCCTGGAGAGGAGTGGAAAGTGGTTAGAGAGAGAGAAAGGAGCTGTAGACTGGGGAAAGGTAAGGCAAGGCGGGATGAGGTGAGGAAATTGAGGTGGGGCCGAGGGACGGAGGAGAGGAAAAAGAGGATGAGAGACTGCGACAGTTAAAATTGGAAGAGTGCGAACGACGTGACGGGTGAGGGGAAGTCTAAATCAAAGCCTTCAGGCCTGAAATCGCATGCGCAGTCACAGTTCTCAACTCGTGATCTGCGCCCCACTTGTCTGCTCACACTTTGCCCTGACAGAGTTCCCATCCCTTGATCAGAGCTCTCCTGTCTGACGGTAAGAAGGAGGATATTGCCTTCCGGCGCCTATCGATCCAGAAAATCCTGCGTCCCCACGTCATTTCCGGGTTCCGTGTCGGAAGGCTCGTTTTCATGTCGCTTCAAGGTCACCCGTTGTGCATTAGCTCAGACTGGCTTCAAGGAGAAGAGGATGAAAGACATTTACTGATTGCAATGAAACACCCTCTGTATCGAGAACCTTATTTTCTTTGCCCTAATCTAAAAAAGCTGATGGCCTGTTCTTTGCCTGTCTGACGTCGATGACATTTGACTTTCTGCTTTGTTACGTATTTTATCTTGGTTCATCCTGCCCGCGGCGACCTATTTTCTGTAATGTTTTTTCACCCAACTGTCCATTTTTTGTCTTACCTCTTTGTCAGACGTCCTGAGTGACATTTCACTACCCTGTAACTTGGCGCCTTCGCTCACGGATAAGGGGTGTGACTGAAAAGAAGCGAGAAGGGACCGACGAGTGGGAAATGTCGGAACAGGCTGAAATTCAAAGCTGACTGAAAATGTATCGGGCAGGACAGAGAAAACAACAGGTAGAGAACGCCCCGAGCAAATGATCCCACTGTAGTCCATAGGCAGGGGATCCGTAGCGAGTAAGTATGGTGGAATCTTTTTGCGTCTCATTCAGTGTGCTGACTTCAAAATCACAGGTTTGTAAAAAGTAAGAGGAAGATACATGCTCTCGTATTTATATGTGAGCTGAGAGAGAGAGAGAGAGAGAGAGAGAGAGAGAGAGAGAGAGAGAGAGAGAGAGAGAGAGAGAGAGAACTGAACTGAACTGAATATTTATTCATAGGCCAACAGCCTGTTGATCTACATATACATGTATATAACAATGATTGATCAGTGTGGCAAAACCCAAATGTTTGAATATTCAAACAGAACACAACCATAATCATCAGAGTTACAGTGAAAACGTATTAAATACAAAGTTCATATGTTGTTTTTCTTTTCCTCTCTGAGTATTAATGCGTAAAAGATGTACATGGATATAGTCTTTGTTATGCGAGTGTTGAGAGAGGGAGGTATGGAGAGAGGGAGAAAGAGAGAGGAGGGAGGAAGGGAGAGAGAGTGAGAGAGAGAGAGAGAGAGAGAGAGAGAGAGAGAGAGAGAGAGAGAGAGAGAGAGAGCGAGAGCGACCGAACAAGTACATAGACTAGAGGCACAGAGACAGAAACTGAAGGATGGGAGGGTTGATCTGTCTCGGACAAGGTCAGTGGAGGATCAAACAGACGACACATCCAAATAGTAGAGAGAACAAGGCCGGGCTGTTGAGGACGGGACCAGCACAGAGGGAAGGAAGAGTCGTAATCTGACGGAAGGGGATCACTCCAGGAGGGACGTGGGGGACGGGAGACTGGGACATGGGAAGGATTAGGGATTTTTGCTAGAGAAGCAGTGTATGTTGGGGATGGAGGGGAAAAAGGAGATATGAAAGTCAAAGAGTGCGGATAAGTGGATTCAGAGGAAGGAAGTCCTAGAGTTGGACAGGAGAGACGAGATAGCCGTGACTGATGGAAAGAGGAGTGGAAAGGTCGATAAAAGCGAGGTGGGAGGTGGGGTGGGGGGTGGTAGAGGAGGAGTGTGTACATGTAGAGGAGGAGAACTGCAGAATTGGATTCCTGTTCCAAGAGCGACGCCACACAAGCTCTGACGGGGGTCGGTGGAGCTCGTGGCCGCTGGGTGAATAATGGATGGACATTATGGGAGCTGGTGATGCAGCGCAGACACATCAGTCGCGACTGTAGACCTCGCACTCCCAGCTGATGGAACCTGTCTCGTCTTTCTTTTGGCATGGCCAGCCAGGGCCAAGGTCGACGCCTTTCTCTGTAGATAAAACTCATAGATATTCCACGAAAGCTTTTCTTTCCCTGGAAAAATTCGCTCTCGAACGTAACCAAGTCTTGTAATCAACGTGTCCTACACGTGGCCTACTGTTGATATCGCATTAACCAAGAGTGCTCACTTGCAACATCTGAAGTAGACTATGAAAAACTTCGGAAAATCCAACACCCCCAGGCATTTGTGAGGAATTAGTGGCATTCACGTGATTCTTATGGATTTGAGTATGCTGAATCCATTTCTGGTAGATGCCTAAGCCAAAAGTGCCTATTTTCGTTACTATTCGACGGTTTCCGAGATGGCCGCCAGGACATCAACAAGACTGCAAATTCTCAAACAAATGCTTATATCTTCCTTATTTTCGGGGTTATTCTAATACATTTTGGCATGTTGGTAGACAACTGATTGACAATTGTTGTCTTGTCGTGGTTAATGACCTTGACCTTTCGTGAAGGTCACACGAGACGGACAAAGTTGAGTAGCATCATTTTTTAATTTGTGTATTTCAAGTTGGCTTTGGCTCTGATATAGGCCAAACTAAACACTGAAACTTGTTGACACTATCAAATAAGTGTTTGACATTATAAATATGTATACATTGAGCAACCTTCTGAAAAGGTCAAGGTCATTTTGACCTCATAATTCCAATGTAAGCATAGGAGGATCCGCTCAAGATCTGTAGTGGCCCATATGTTGCTAACACTGGATATCTGAAGCTCTTAATAACATTACGTTTCGTATTAAATTACCACTTTACAGAGCCCTTCAAAGTGACCTTGACCTTCAGAATGTCCGACCTAAACCATTAGTGTGTTGCAGAAGATGATAATAGTGAACATGTCTAGGCATTTTCACATTCCTACACTAAATAGGTCAAGGTCAGGGTGACTCCAAATGTCACCTCCCAGGCTGATTTACGCTTTTACTCTAAAAATAGCAGAAAATCATACGAGAAAGCGTAAATCAGCCTGGGAGGTGACATTTGGAGTCACCCTGACCTTGACCTATTTAGTGTAGGAATGTGAAAATGCCTAGACATGTTCACTATATCATCCTCTGCAACACACTAATGGTTTAGGTCGGAAATTCTGAAGGTCAAGGTTACTTTGTAAAGTGGTAATTAATGTTTCGAGTGACCTTGACATTGATCTATACAAGATATGAATACCAATGTTTCAGAATTTACAAACAATATACTGTACTGTCATACAAAGGTGTTTAGGTCCAACAGGTTAACATTTAGAGGTACAAAATAGCTCTTAAAAGCGAGAGAAAAGCAATTTTACACGTACCTTAAGGCAACACAAGACGTCACTGTGACCTTGAATTGTGCAAGATACTGGTACCCCACAGATCTTAGAGGTTAAAGCTGCATGACTGCATTTCCTTTTAGTGAATTCTGAATGATGTAATCTACAGATTATAACATTTTTGTGGTATAAATCATCAAAATAAAGATCGTGACGTGACCTTTGACCTTCATATTTGACCTTGGAAATTGTACAATAAAGATCTGAAACTCTGCTGAAAGTTATTAAGAGCTTCAGATATCCAGTGTTAGCAACATATGGGCCACTACAGATCTTGAGCGGATCCTCTTATGCTTACATTGGAATTATGAGGTCAAAATGACCTTGACCTTTTCAGAAGGTTGCTCAATGTATACATATTTATAATGTCAAACACTTATTTGATAGTGTCAACAAGTTTCAGTGTTTAGTTTGGCCTATATCAGAGCCAAAGCCAACTTGAAATACACAAATTAAAAAATGATGCTACTCAACTTTGTCCGTCTCGTGTGACCTTCACGAAAGGTCAAGATCATTAATCATGACAAGACAACAATTGTCAATCAGTTGTCTACCAACATGTCAAAATGTATCAGAATAACCCCGAAAATAAGGAAGATATAAGCATTTGTTTGAGAATTTGCAGTCTTGTTGATGTCCTGGCGGCCATCTCGGAAACCGTCGAATAGTAACGAAAATAGGCACTTTTGGCTTTGGCATCCACCAGAAATGGATTCAGCATGCCCAAATCCATAAGAATTACGTGGATGCCACTAATTTCTCACGAATGCCTACCACTTTTTATTTAGGCGCCTTTTGGGAATTTTTCCTTGTCTAAAGCATGCGGGCCAGGGAGTGCATGAACATACCGTTCTGGAAGAGGAATTTATTCTGGGCTATGCGTGCGGACTGCAAGGTGTCCCAAGGGTCTAGCTAAAACTGACGGGAAGACGGGGTTGGACACACAAATAAAGTGGGCGTCCTTCACTGTCTCAGATCCATCACGTCCTCTCTCCCCCTCTTTCCCAAGTTTCCCCCTTTTTCCCCCTTTCCTACCTCCCTGTGCCCTGTTATTGACGCATTGCGTGAGAAGGCGCTGGTAGATCTATGTATACAGTCCCTCCACTCCGGCCCCTGTTCACTAAGACGCTAATGACCGCTGTTTGCATCGACCACGTGAGACTCCGAGTTAGTCACCTCACTAGTACACACTTTCTGAGAGGCTACAGAAGCTGCAGCAGTAACGGAAGAATTGATTGCAGTACAAGCTGCAGCAGCAACATAAATAGTATATATGTAGTAAGAGCTGCAGCAGTAGCAGATGCATCAGCTGCAACAATAGCTGCAACAATAACAGAGGCTGAAACCACAACTGCAGCTAATACTTATTACTTTCACAGCTTCGCACGTATTAGTGCAGCTAATATTTGTGTTAATGCTGCAACTATTACTGCAGCTAATGCATATGTCACTGCTGCAGCTATTACTGCAGCTAATGCTGCTTTTAAGATGTGTTCTAATACAGCGGAGCTTTGGACTACTACGCCGAAGTATCGACTTTGCGTAAGTGATTTTGGGGGTTTGCCGAATGTCCAAAGTTCAAAGTAGACTTCGATGATCGAGTTCGATGTACATGTATACTTGGACAAAGTAGACCGAAGCTACGTCCTGATTGGCCTTATTAGATTGCTCTTTCTTTTGGGAGTTGCGGAAAGTTTACGCTGTAAATTGGAAATCAACTCGACGAATATGTATGCAGCAGTCTCAGAACACAAGTTCGCAAAGTTCTTTTCGGTCTTTATTTACATCGGGTACAACGTCCAATTAGAATACACCTTTACTGCCGCAGCTATTACTGCCTCTGATACCTGTGTTACTGCTGAGCCACTACTGCACCTTTTATTCTGTTAACTACTGCAGCCAAAGCTGTAACTCATACTTCTGTTACTGCTGCAGCCAGTGCTGCAACTCATACTTCTGTTACTGCTGCAGCCAGTGCTGTAACTCATACTTCTGTTACTGCTGCAGCCAGTGCTGTAACTCATACTTCTGTTACTGCTGCAGCCAGTGCTGCAACTCATACTTCTGTTACTGCTGCAGCTAATGGTGCGTCTGTCGCTGTTGGCCCTCCATCCATTATTCCTGACTCCGGATTCGAGGCTCCCGAGTGCGTGTCATTGCAGAGCGCCAGTCTCCGCTCTCCATGGAGAGTGTGTTGTATTGACTAGAGCTGGCGGTACTTACCGGTAATACCGGTATAACCGGTGCCCATTGACGTGGTACGCTGTACCGGTACGGCCAACTGTACCCGTACGTACCGCAAGAGACATAACTGTCGTAGGTCACACATAACCATGGCGGACGATTCTTTCACGGTGGTGAAGAACGAAAGGGGCAAATCAGCCATATGGAGGATTTTTGGATAAAAAAAACACGGAAATCAGACAACCAAATTGATGAGAGAGTTGCTGTGTGCACAACATGCAACACCCAAGTCAAAATGGCAGGAGGAGGCACGTCGAATATGCAAGCACACAGGAGGAGACATCACTCTTTAATGTACACTTCAAAACCTCGCACGATGCACTTGAATATGACGTTGAGTTCCAAACCCCAGTGCTTTGGTTCTTTTTAAAATGTTGAAATGTCTGATTTGAAGCAAAGATGCTTGGCTTTGATTTTCTTTTGAATATGTTTTTGTATTACGCAAGAAAACTTAAAAATTTAGTTAATTTACTGCTTCTTCTTTTTTAAATAAAGAAAAGAGAAAAAACAACTGTGTGATTTAATTTTACATCTCTCCTTCTCCCTCTCTGTCCCTCTCTCTCACACACCTGTCTTTCTCCTCCCTCTAACCCTCCTTGTTCTCTCTCTTTTTCTATCTCTCAAATCCTCAAATCCATAAATCCTCCTTCCATTTTCTGATGCACTGATAACTATTGCGCAAACTCATACGTCATTGTCAACGGCTATTAAAGTTCATGTGTTATCGTAAGGATTGGTCAGCATGACGTCAGCGTGGTACAAAAATGCAAAAATACCGGAAAAAACCGGTACGGTCCTCTCTACCGGTACCCAGCACTAGTCTTGACTAAACGTTGTGCCACATTTTTCTTCCCTTCAACCCCACCCCCCACCCCCAATTCCCTCCTCTTCTCTGCCCTCGCCCTCGCCCACCCGCACCCCACTGTCTCTTCTCTCTCCGTGTCTGTCTCCTCGAAGTCGGTGATTGCTCTAAAAATAGACTTACTTGTTCACATTGCTCAGTTTTGCACGTCCTAAATTCACGTCCCTTTTATTCCATATCGG
>JAWQFJ010035643.1:22500-27500 GCA_034096865.1 Theodoxus fluviatilis
ACCTGCCTTTCATCAGTTCAGACACCGATCAGAACAGTGACGTCGATATTTTTTATTTCCTCCAAAAATTTGTCTCTGAAGTCAGTGAAAGCTTTCTCGTTCGGCAGAGAGGAGGGAAATTATCGAATAGTCTGGGTCCCATCCTATCAAGCGGCATCGAAAGGAAATTGGGCGGCGAGATGGGGGAGACACCAGACGACGCTCTGGGCGAGTTCTGCCCCAAATTCCCCATCCCCTCTCTGATCACCTGCTTCCAACAATCTTGCTTTTTCATCTTCAAGTTTTCATGACTGCGTGACGAAACTTTTTCCATTTCTGTCTGTTCTTTGGCTACAGAAAAAAAGGCTGGAAATTACTTCAACGGTCAAAGTTGACTGTTGAAGGTCACAGTCCTTTTTCTAGCAGATGGCTTATTTTGACATTTCTCATTCGTGGAGGGTTGTTTTTTCCTTAGCCAATAACGATTGAAAAACTAAGCCGGGCTCACCTGACATTCGGCCATTACAGCCGCCGAAGGGTGAGGCAGGTGCTCGGCGCACATGCCACCTTCCGGTTCCGGCGCAGATAGGAGGGAATTATGGTCCAGCTGGACTTTGATCGGAGCGCTGCTTCCTTTGGTTCCCACCATGCACCGCGGCCTTGGAATGGCGTCGATAGTGTCCAGCGTCCGCCTGGAAGCTACGAGAGTTATTACCCTTTCTGACAGACCGGCTAGCTTCCTGTTTGTATGACAGTTGGCAAGTCGACCGCTGTTTTCAACAGCACGCTTGCGATGGTTCGTCCGTCAGTCTGGTCCATGTCGGTCTGAGTTTTATTTGTGTGTGTGTCGCAGAAAGTCACCCTCTGAGTCCACGAAAATTCTGTAGAGTGAAGTTCTTATGCTGTTTTTCATGAATAGTGATTATAAAAGCATCCACTTTAATATTTGCGTCGTTCCTTCAAATAAAAACGTGACCTGTTTATGGTGTGTCTTGTAAATCTGAGCAGCTCCTGTAGTTCTCCTGTATCCTTTCAATGCGGTTCCGAAGTCTGGAGGAACATAATTTTACACTGCAACTTTTAGCTTCTGCATCGTGTCTATTGGCTAGTATGTAAAAGTCGGATGCTGCCATGGCAAGAGTTTGTCGAGTGTAAGAAGGTATTGAAGACCAGCTCCTTTGTGATGGTTTCTTTCGGTTGTTATTATGATACATAACACTTCCCTGCATATGTCTCCACTTTCTCTATTATTAGTTCTACTTTATCTCTGTCAAGTGACGAGTGGTTATCCACAGTTCACGTTTACTGACACCAAGACGTTGATAAAAACGTTCCGCATGAAAACGAGGTGGACGGATCAGTCCTATTTGCAACAGAGGCGGCCTTCAGTAGAAAATCGAAATTTGATGGTGGTGGTGGTGGTGATAGTGGTGGTGGTGGTGGTGGTGATAATGATGATGATGATGATGATGATGATGAAGAATACACGGCTACTTGACCCTGCCTGCCATTAAAATGGAACTCTTTCCTCCAATTAAAATTTAATCTGCACGCGTTGCCTTTGCGTGACCCGACGAAAATGCCTCCAATCCTTTTACAGATGAATCGATCAGCCAGGTACAATTCGAATTTCACCTTAAGTGTCTTCCTTATGAAACTCGATCAGCTTGTGACATT
Organism: Theodoxus fluviatilis; assembly: GCA_034096865.1. NCBI lineage: Eukaryota > Metazoa > Mollusca > Gastropoda > Cycloneritida > Neritidae > Theodoxus > Theodoxus fluviatilis. The sequence goes on from JAWQFJ010035643.1 coordinate 24,157, forward strand.
TGATTTAGCTTTGTGAAATCCGACAGAGAACCGCGGGCCACTCTGGTGCGAGTCAGCCTTGGCATGCTAATGAGGGATTCTGTCGCCTGCCAAATGTCAGTCAGCCTGCCCCCAGTCTCGGCTTAGCGTCAGCCCAGAACTGTCTACTTAACGTCTGTCTCCTAAGCCGTCCTCATCACAGCCCGCCACCCCATTCCCGCCCCTTCATCCTTTCCCTTCTACATCCTCATCTCTGTGCTTTCCAAAATAGCATGTCATCTAAAGGTCGACTGTTCCTTGCCTCTGCCACCAGTCTGTATGTCTGTCTGTATGTCTGTGTGTGCGTCTGTCTGTGTGTCTGTCTCTGTGTCTGTCTGTCTGTGTGTGTGTCTGTCTTTGTCTGTCTGTCGGTGTGGTTTTCGTTGTTTCCCTGGTCTGCTCTGACATCCTCTACTCGAAATTGCAGCATCTTCCTTTTTCGTGTCGTCTCGAATTTGGATGTTGCTGCTATTTCGTGTAGACGATGTCTGAGCACACCACGCACACACACACACACACACACACAGACAGACAGACAGACAGACAGACAGACACACACACAGACAGACAGACACAGAGACAGACACACAGACAGACGCACACACAGACATACAGACAGACATACAGACTGGTGGCAGAGGCAAGGAACAGTCGACCTTTAGATGACATGCTATTTTGGAAAGCACAGAGATGAGGATGTAGAAGGGAAAGGATGAAGGGGCGGGAATGGGGTGGCGGGCTGTGATGAGGACGGCTTAGGAGACAGACGTTAAGTAGACAGTTCTGGGCTGACGCTAAGCCGAGACTGGGGGCAGGCTGACTGACATTTGGCAGGCGACAGAATCCCTCATTAGCATGCCAAGGCTGACTCGCACCAGAGTGGCCCGCGGTTCTCTGTCGGATTTCACAAAGCTAAATCAAATGTCACAAGCTGATCGAGTTTCATAAGGAAGACACTTAAGGTGAAATTCGAATTGTACCTGGCTGATCGATTCATCTGTAAAAGGATTGGAGGCATTTTCGTCGGGTCACGCAAAGGCAACGCGTGCAGATTAAATTTTAATTGGAGGAAAGAGTTCCATTTTAATGGCAGGCAGGGTTAAGTAGCCGTGTATTCTTCATCATCATCATCATCATCATCATCATCATCACCACCACCACCACCACTACTATCACCACCACCACCACCACCACCACCATCAAATTTCGATTTTCTACTGAAGACTGCCTCTGTTGCAAATAGGACTGATCCGTCCACATCGTTTTCATGCGGAACGTTTTTATCAACGTCTTGGTGTTCGTAATCGTGAACTGTGGATAACCACTCGTCACTTGACAGAGATAAAGTAGAACTAATAATAGAGAAAGTGGAGACATATGCAGGGAAGTGTTATGTATCATAATAACAACCGAAAGAAGCCATCATAAAGGAGCTGGTCTTCAATAACTTCTTAGACCCGACAAACTCTTGCCATGGCAGCATTCCACTTTTACATGCAGCCAATAGACTCGATGCAGAAGCTAAAAGTTGTCGTGTAAAATTATGTTCCTCCAGACTTCGGAACCGCATTGAAAGGGTACAGGAGAACTACAGGAGCTGCTCAGATTTACAAGACACACCATAAGCAGGTCGCGTTTTTCTTTGAAGGAACGACGCAAATATTAAAGTGGATGCTTTTATAATCACTATTCATGAAAAACAGCATAAGAACTTCACTCAACAGAATTTTCGTGGATTCAGAGGGTGACTTTCTGCGACACACACACAAATAAAACTCAGACCGACAGGGACAAGACTGACGGACGAACCATCGCAAGCGTGCTGTTGAAGACAGCGGTCGACTTGCCAACTGTCATACAAACAGGAAGCTAGCCGGTCTGTCAGAAAGGGTAATAACTCTCGTAGCTTCCAGGCGGACGCTGGACGCTGCCGACGCTACTCCAAGGCCGCGGTGCATGGTGGGAACCAAAGGAAGCAGCGCTCCGATCAAAGTCCAGCTGGACCATAATTCCCTCCTATCTGCGCCGAAACCGGAAGGTGGCATGTGCGCCGAGCACCCGCCTCACCCTTCGGCGGCTGTAATGCCCGAATGTCAGGTGAGCCCGGCTTAGTTTTTCAATCGTTATTGGCTAAGGAAAAAACAACCCTCCGCGAATGAGAAATGTCAAAATAAGCCATCTGCCAGAAAAAGGACTGTGACCTTCAACAGTCAACTTTGACCGTTGAAGTAATTTCCAGCCTTTTGTTCTGTAGCCAAAGAACAGACAGAAATGGAAAAAGTTTCGTCACGCAGTCATGAAAACTTGAAGATGAAAAAGCAAGATTGTTGGAAGCAGGTGATCAGAGAGGGGATGGGGAATTTGGGGCAGAACTCGCCCAGAGCGTCGTCTGGTGTCTCCCCCATCTCGCCGCCCAATTTCCTTTCGATTCCGCTTGAAAGGATGGGACCCAGACTATTCGATAATTTCCCTCCTCTCTGCCGACGAGAAAGCTTTCACTGACTTCAGAGACAAGTTTTTGGAGGAAATAAAAAAATATCGACGTTACTGCTCTGATCGGTGTCTGAACTGATGAATGGCAGGTCTCTCCAAGATGGCGGATTCCTCATCCAGGCGACCGCGCCTGCTGTCCTACTGGTGACAGCAGAGACTATAGGGCAAAACGCGCCGCTTTGGTGGCAAGCCATGGTCCCATAGGAAGATCATCCGATAAGGACTTGGCAGGCCTTCAGCTCGGCCCTCCTGGTAATGAAGTTTTCAGGGGGAAAAAGGGCCGGAGGTTCTCTTTTTGCCTCACGATGTTTCTGAATCATCAGCAACCTCTAACATTTGTTTCCAAGACAACTTCCACCAGGAACGCCAAGGGAGTTTTATTAGGACGAGATTGCGGGCAGAAGCGGAGGCTAGGGAGTGTGGATGTTTTTGTCCTTCCCCGTCTCTGCGATAGGGCAGTCCCCTGTAAAGATGAAGTGACAGAAGCTCGCTTGGACTGAGACTCTCTCTCTCTCTCTCTCTCTCTCTCTCTCTCTCTCTCACACACACACACACACACACACACACACACACACACACACACACACACTCTCGAACACACTCGCACATACACATATAAATACACACGCACACGCGCACATTCACGAGCGCCAGCGCACCAAGACATCGTGTATAGAGTTTTTCATATACAAAAATGACATAAAACTAGCTTTATTCACGGACAGAGGTCGCAAAGATGTGTGTGATATGAAATGAAAGAAGAATGAATAAGGAAGGAAGGGGAGGAAGGGGGGGAAGGGGAGGACAGAATGAAGGTAAACATGGACGAGCAA
>JAWQFJ010035643.1:35000-50159 GCA_034096865.1 Theodoxus fluviatilis
TTGAAGTGTACATTAAAGAGTGATGTCTCCTCCTGTGTGCTTGCATATTCGACGTGCCTCCTCCTGCCATTTTGACTTGGGTGTTTCATGTTGTGCACACAGCAACTCTCTCATCAATTTGGTTGTCTGATTTCCGTGTTTTTTTTAATCCAAAAATCCTCCATATGGCTGATTTGCCCCTTTCGTTCTTCACCACCGTGAAAGAATCGTCCGCCATGGTTATGTGTGACCTACGACAGTTATGTCTCTTGCGGTACGTACGGGTACAGTTGGCCGTACCGGTACAGCGTACCACGTCAATGGGCACCGGTTATACCGGTATTACCGGTAAGTACCGCCAGCTCTAGTCAATACAACACACTCTCCATGGAGAGCGGAGACTGGCGCTCTGCAATGACACGCACTCGGGAGCCTCGAATCCGGAGTCAGGAATAATGGATGGAGGGCCAACAGCGACAGACGCACCATTAGCTGCAGCAGTAACAGAAGTATGAGTTGCAGCACTGGCTGCAGCAGTAACAGAAGTATGAGTTACAGCACTGGCTGCAGCAGTAACAGAAGTATGAGTTACAGCACTGGCTGCAGCAGTAACAGAAGTATGAGTTGCAGCACTGGCTGCAGCAGTAACAGAAGTATGAGTTACAGCTTTGGCTGCAGTAGTTAACAGAATAAAAGGTGCAGTAGTGGCTCAGCAGTAACACAGGTATCAGAGGCAGTAATAGCTGCGGCAGTAAAGGTGTATTCTAATTGGACGTTGTACCCGATGTAAATAAAGACCGAAAAGAACTTTGCGAACTTGTGTTCTGAGACTGCTGCATACATATTCGTCGAGTTGATTTCCAATTTACAGCGTAAACTTTCCGCAACTCCCAAAAGAAAGAGCAATCTAATAAGGCCAATCAGGACGTAGCTTCGGTCTACTTTGTCCAAGTATACATGTACATCGAACTCGATCATCGAAGTCTACTTTGAACTTTGGACATTCGGCAAACCCCCAAAATCACTTACGCAAAGTCGATACTTCGGCGTAGTAGTCCAAAGCTCCGCTGTATTAGAACACATCTTAAAAGCAGCATTAGCTGCAGTAATAGCTGCAGCAGTGACATATGCATTAGCTGCAGTAATAGTTGCAGCATTAACACAAATATTAGCTGCACTAATACGTGCGAAGCTGTGAAAGTAATAAGTATTAGCTGCAGTTGTGGTTTCAGCCTCTGTTATTGTTGCAGCTATTGTTGCAGCTGATGCATCTGCTACTGCTGCAGCTCTTACTACATATACTATTTATGTTGCTGCTGCAGCTTGTACTGCAATCAATTCTTCCGTTACTGCTGCAGCTTCTGTAGCCTCTCAGAAAGTGTGTACTAGTGAGGTGACTAACTCGGAGTCACACGTGGTCGATGCAAACAGCGGTCATTAGCGTCTTAGTGAACAGGAGCCGGAGTGGAGGGACTGTATACATAGATCTACCAGCGCCTTCTCACGCAATGCGTCAATAACAGGGCACAGGGAGGTAGGAAAGGGGGAAAAAGGGGGAAACTTGGGAAAGAGGGGGAGAGAGGACGTGATGGATCTGAGACAGTGAAGGACGCCCACTTTATTTGTGTGTCCAACCCCGTCTTCCCGTCAGTTTTAGCTAGACCCTTGGGACACCTTGCAGTCCGCACGCATAGCCCAGAATAAATTCCTCTTCCAGAACGGTATGTTCATGCACTCCCTGGCCCGCATGCTTTAGACAAGGAAAAATTCCCAAAAGGCGCCTAAATAAAAAGTGGTAGGCATTCGTGAGAAATTAGTGGCATCCACGTAATTCTTATGGATTTGGGCATGCTGAATCCATTTCTGGTGGATGCCAAAGCCAAAAGTGCCTATTTTCGTTACTATTCGACGGTTTCCGAGATGGCCGCCAGGACATCAACAAGACTGCAAATTCTCAAACAAATGCTTATATCTTCCTTATTTTCGGGGTTATTCTGATACATTTTGACATGTTGGTAGACAACTGATTGACAATTGTTGTCTTGTCATGATTAATGATCTTGACCTTTCGTGAAGGTCACACGAGACGGACAAAGTTGAGTAGCATCATTTTTTAATTTGTGTATTTCAAGTTGGCTTTGGCTCTGATATAGGCCAAACTAAACACTGAAACTTGTTGACACTATCAAATAAGTGTTTGACATTATAAATATGTATACATTGAGCAACCTTCTGAAAAGGTCAAGGTCATTTTGACCTCATAATTCCAATGTAAGCATAAGAGGATCCGCTCAAGATCTGTAGTGGCCCATATGTTGCTAACACTGGATATCTGAAGCTCTTAATAACTTTCAGCAGAGTTTCAGATCTTTATTGTACAATTTCCAAGGTCAAATATGAAGGTCAAAGGTCACGTCACGATCTTTATTTTGATGATTTATACCACAAAAATGTTATAATCTGTAGATTACATCATTCAGAATTCACTAAAAGGAAATGCAGTCATGCAGCTTTAACCTCTAAGATCTGTGGGGTACCAGTATCTTGCACAATTCAAGGTCACAGTGACGTCTTGTGTTGCCTTAAGGTACGTGTAAAATTGCTTTTCTCTCGCTTTTAAGAGCTATTTTGTACCTCTAAATGTTAACCTGTTGGACCTAAACACCTTTGTATGACAGTACAGTATATTGTTTGTAAATTCTGAAACATTGGTATTCATATCTTGTATAGATCAATGTCAAGGTCACTCGAAACATTAATTACCACTTTACAAAGTAACCTTGACCTTCAGAATTTCCGACCTAAACCATTAGTGTGTTGCAGAGGATGATATAGTGAACATGTCTAGGCATTTTCACATTCCTACACTAAATAGGTCAAGGTCAGGGTGACTCCAAATGTCACCTCCCAGGCTGATTTACGCTTTCTCGTATGATTTTCTGCTATTTTTAGAGTAAAAGCGTAAATCAGCCTGGGAGGTGACATTTGGAGTCACCCTGACCTTGACCTATTTAGTGTAGGAATGTGAAAATGCCTAGACATGTTCACTATTATCATCTTCTGCAACACACTAATGGTTTAGGTCGGACATTCTGAAGGTCAAGGTCACTTTGAAGGGCTCTGTAAAGTGGTAATTTAATACGAAACGTAATGTTATTAAGAGCTTCAGATATCCAGTGTTAGCAACATATGGGCCACTACAGATCTTGAGCGGATCCTCCTATGCTTACATTGGAATTATGAGGTCAAAATGACCTTGACCTTTTCAGAAGGTTGCTCAATGTATACATATTTATAATGTCAAACACTTATTTGATAGTGTCAACAAGTTTCAGTGTTTAGTTTGGCCTATATCAGAGCCAAAGCCAACTTGAAATACACAAATTAAAAAATGATGCTACTCAACTTTGTCCGTCTCGTGTGACCTTCACGAAAGGTCAAGGTCATTAACCACGACAAGACAACAATTGTCAATCAGTTGTCTACCAACATGCCAAAATGTATTAGAATAACCCCGAAAATAAGGAAGATATAAGCATTTGTTTGAGAATTTGCAGTCTTGTTGATGTCCTGGCGGCCATCTCGGAAACCGTCGAATAGTAACGAAAATAGGCACTTTTGGCTTAGGCATCTACCAGAAATGGATTCAGCATACTCAAATCCATAAGAATCACGTGAATGCCACTAATTCCTCACAAATGCCTGGGGGTGTTGGATTTTCCGAAGTTTTTCATAGTCTACTTCAGATGTTGCAAGTGAGCACTCTTGGTTAATGCGATATCAACAGTAGGCCACGTGTAGGACACGTTGATTACAAGACTTGGTTACGTTCGAGAGCGAATTTTTCCAGGGAAAGAAAAGCTTTCGTGGAATATCTATGAGTTTTATCTACAGAGAAAGGCGTCGACCTTGGCCCTGGCTGGCCATGCCAAAAGAAAGACGAGACAGGTTCCATCAGCTGGGAGTGCGAGGTCTACAGTCGCGACTGATGTGTCTGCGCTGCATCACCAGCTCCCATAATGTCCATCCATTATTCACCCAGCGGCCACGAGCTCCACCGACCCCCGTCAGAGCTTGTGTGGCGTCGCTCTTGGAACAGGAATCCAATTCTGCAGTTCTCCTCCTCTACATGTACACACTCCTCCTCTACCACCCCCCACCCCACCTCCCACCTCGCTTTTATCGACCTTTCCACTCCTCTTTCCATCAGTCACGGCTATCTCGTCTCTCCTGTCCAACTCTAGGACTTCCTTCCTCTGAATCCACTTATCCGCACTCTTTGACTTTCATATCTCCTTTTTCCCCTCCATCCCCAACATACACTGCTTCTCTAGCAAAAATCCCTAATCCTTCCCATGTCCCAGTCTCCCGTCCCCCACGTCCCTCCTGGAGTGATCCCCTTCCGTCAGATTACGACTCTTCCTTCCCTCTGTGCTGGTCCCGTCCTCAACAGCCCGGCCTTGCTTCTCTCTACTATTTGGATGTGTCGTCTGTTTGATCCTCCACTGACCTTGTCCGAGACAGATCAACCCTCCCATCCTTCAGTTTCTGTCTCTGTGCCTCTAGTCTATGTACTTGTTCGGTCGCTCTCGCTCTCTCTCTCTCTCTCTCTCTCTCTCTCTCTCTCTCTCTCTCTCTCTCTCTCTCACTCTCTCTCTCCCTTCCTCCCTCCTCTCTCTTTCTCCCTCTCTCCATACCTCCCTCTCTCAACACTCGCATAACAAAGACTATATCCATGTACATCTTTTACGCATTAATACTCAGAGAGGAAAAGAAAAACAACATATGAACTTTGTATTTAATACGTTTTCACTGTAACTCTGATGATTATGGTTGTGTTCTGTTTGAATATTCAAACATTTGGGTTTTGCCACACTGATCAATCATTGTTATATACATGTATATGTAGATCAACAGGCTGTTGGCCTATGAATAAATATTCAGTTCAGTTCAGTTCTCTCTCTCTCTCTCTCTCTCTCTCTCTCTCTCTCTCTCTCTCTCTCTCTCTCTCTCTCTCTCTCTCAGCTCACATATAAATACGAGAGCATGTATCTTCCTCTTACTTTTTACAAACCTGTGATTTTGAAGTCAGCACACTGAATGAGACGCAAAAAGATTCCACCATACTTACTCGCTACGGATCCCCTGCCTATGGACTACAGTGGGATCATTTGCTCGGGGCGTTCTCTACCTGTTGTTTTCTCTGTCCTGCCCGATACATTTTCAGTCAGCTTTGAATTTCAGCCTGTTCCGACATTTCCCACTCGTCGGTCCCTTCTCGCTTCTTTTCAGTCACACCCCTTATCCGTGAGCGAAGGCGCCAAGTTACAGGGTAGTGAAATGTCACTCAGGACGTCTGACAAAGAGGTAAGACAAAAAATGGACAGTTGGGTGAAAAAACATTACAGAAAATAGGTCGCCGCGGGCAGGATGAACCAAGATAAAATACGTAACAAAGCAGAAAGTCAAATGTCATCGACGTCAGACAGGCAAAGAACAGGCCATCAGCTTTTTTAGATTAGGGCAAAGAAAATAAGGTTCTCGATACAGAGGGTGTTTCATTGCAATCAGTAAATGTCTTTCATCCTCTTCTCCTTGAAGCCAGTCTGAGCTAATGCACAACGGGTGACCTTGAAGCGACATGAAAACGAGCCTTCCGACACGGAACCCGGAAATGACGTGGGGACGCAGGATTTTCTGGATCGATAGGCGCCGGAAGGCAATATCCTCCTTCTTACCGTCAGACAGGAGAGCTCTGATCAAGGGATGGGAACTCTGTCAGGGCAAAGTGTGAGCAGACAAGTGGGGCGCAGATCACGAGTTGAGAACTGTGACTGCGCATGCGATTTCAGGCCTGAAGGCTTTGATTTAGACTTCCCCTCACCCGTCACGTCGTTCGCACTCTTCCAATTTTAACTGTCGCAGTCTCTCATCCTCTTTTTCCTCTCCTCCGTCCCTCGGCCCCACCTCAATTTCCTCACCTCATCCCGCCTTGCCTTACCTTTCCCCAGTCTACAGCTCCTTTCTCTCTCTCTAACCACTTTCCACTCCTCTCCAGGCTCGAACTTCCTACCAGTTTCCCAACCTCTTTTGCTATCCGCCCCATACGACAGCTATTGGCCTACTGCCCCCTAGCCCTGTCCTCCCGAAAGCTCTGTCCCTAAGGAACCCTAGCCTGTTTGGCACCCCCTGTGTTCCTATAACCTGCCAATCCCTCAGCTCCCAGTGCCCACACAAGAGAGACCGCTGTATACAGAACGGGAGAGCCGTAGTGAAATCAAGTCAGATTGATGAAGTTCTCAACAAGGACGTCTGACCTTCAAGTCAAACACTCTGTGCTTTTCCGAGCGATGTAGAAGGCATCAAGACATACAGACACGAATACCAACGACGAACGAAAACGTGTGAGTACACACGCACACACACACACACACACACACACACACACACACACACACACACACACACACATACACAAGCACACACACACACACTCACACACACACACACACACACACACACACATACACACACACACACACACACACATGCACATGAGATTGTAGCCATACTTCAATGACTCAAACACGACATCGTGAATTGCCGTTTTCAGTGAAAACGTATCTCACTCCAAAGGCGGCACTACAGTCTAAATGTAGATGCGTTGAGCCCTGTAGCATTGACAGTCGCCATTTTCACAAAGTTCACTTGTCATCCAGAGCAAGCAAATGTTCATCTTCGAAACAACCCACTCTCTGTCTGATTAATGCTCTTCAAACTCCCAAACATTGGTGCACTCGATCCCAACCATTCAGGAGTAATCACGCCAAAAAGCGCTTGAAGATTCGCACATGTTTACGTTCGAGTAGGAGGAGAAAGGAGGGATGAGAGGGGAAAGAAAGGATGAGAGGGGAAAGGAAGGATGAGAGGGGAAAGGAGGGATGAGAGGGGAAAGAAAGGATGAGAGGGGAAAGGAGGGATGAGAGGGGAAAGGAGGGATGAGAGGGGAAAGGAGGGATGAGAGGAAGGACAACGTAAGGAAAACTGGTGCCGTGCGGGATGACTCTAGCAGGATTGATCAAGAATTCCAGTGAGCGAGGGTGGGTAGGGTGGGGCTGGGGGTGGAACTGGGGGTGGGATGGGAATGTTGGGGTGGGGGTGGAGAGTGGGGGTAGTGTATAAAGCTGTGAGGACCTCCAGTAAACCTGGAGGGATAAAGCATACTTATATCAGACATGAGCGACGTCTTTGTCTGAAACAACTTCCTCTTGAGTTGTCGAAAGGACAGAACAAGGACAAAACACGTGCTAGAACTGAGGGGAATGACTGCTGCTTCGGAAGCGTTAAGGCTATTGATCATGAAATATAACGAGAGCAGGTTACAGTAGGAGCAAGTCAAGTCACACTTTCTCTAGCTTTTCGCCTCTGGCAAATCGTGTGGGGAGCTGCGGTGGGTCAATTCTTATCCCCCAACCCGCAGGGGGGTATTCGGAAGAGACTAGGCAGGGATACCCACGGAGACAGGATGACAATGCGTGACTACCAGAAGAGGCCGCTATCGTACAGAACGCGATAACGTCCGCAGATGCCAGACACTGAGGAGAGTAGCTAGTGAGGAGTGGAAGTGGGGGAATGTGAGAATGGAGTACACAAGGGAGGTGTGAAGAGGGGTCGACACGTTCAATGTGGAAGAAAGTGGGAGAGGGAAGTGGGGGACGGAGAGAGGATGGAGAGAGGTTCAGCAGACGGGTGTATCGAAGATCGATTGGCGAGGTCGAGATGACTTTCAGAGTGAGCTAATCGCCACACTGCGTGTCCCCGATGGAGTCCCGCAGTCCCTGCTCAACTCTACAGAGTCCACACAAAATGCAAGGTGACCCCTTCTTTCCCTAGTCCACACACATCTTCTCTATTAGCACAATCTTTCTCTCTCCTCAGTCTTCTTGTCTTAGCAATAGCACCCTTTGCCTCATTCGGCGTTCTGCCTACAAACTTCACCCTTTTGACCCTCACCCAAGCACCTTCTTCGAGTGCAAACACAATCCTGCCTACTCTGCATTCCTCAACGCACGCAATCTTTTCCTACGCCCACCCGTCCCCCGCACCTTTCAACACTAACTACCCCATTTGCAGCCACGTCTTCGTTTACCCTTTCATCCCACCCCACATCCTCCACACCATCCTTTCACACAGCCCACCTTTGAGACGCCCGCTATTACTGGGAAGGAGCTCAGTCTGGGGAGAGTGTTCGATCCGACCAAAATCGAAGCACTGATCGAAGCGGAGAGGCAACAGGGCTGATTTGATCACTGATACGAAGCTCTGCAGTAAGTCAACACGGGAGGTGGGAAGGTTGGTATGCAGTGGAAAGGGAGAAAGTGGTGAAGCAGAAGCCAGAAGGTGACCTAACTGTTTCAAGACGCCATTTGCACTCTTTATTTTTTACATGGAGGCGGTAGAGCTGGGAGGCAAAACAATTTACATGATAAAGTCAAGATCTTGACTCGGTCAATCTAATGTAACACACACAAAAAAGCAAGAACTGGCGTATAAATGTCGCCTGTTCCCAGTGCACTTACGGTCCATGCAATCTGGAAAACACCCAGCCTTTTTCCTTGAATGCACGGAGCCATTACATAATTACGTTCACTTCGCCAGCCCGTTTACCCCTAGAGGTAGCTTAAATGTCACCCGCCTAGTTTTTTATGATAAAAGGCCGGCTGGTGGGCAAGCTGAGAGAGTTGTGTAAAATACACTCATGTCCCTTTTCATGCAAAAGTTCGCTTGATGAAATACCGTCATTAAACTTTTATTCAGTTTTTCCGGAACGTTTTTCAGAAAACCTTACTTATAAGAGGAAGAAATTCACATCTTCGCTGGAGCTGATGGAACGCGAGCGAGCGAGGGTCAGTTTTCTTTATTTTACATCTTGCCAGTGTTAATGCTGGCCCTTGAACTGTGTCGTATTCAGGGGGATGCATCATTGCAAAACCGATTACTGCACACGGATCTACTCAAGATTGCAGAGTGATAAACCATACACACTAGTCCTGTCCCCCATTAATAATAATAATAATAATAATAATAATAATAATGAATAGCATTTATATAGCGCACTTCTGTACAACTCAATGCGCTGACATAACCACATTCACACGCAGACATTCATCAACAAGCTTACCCACATAATACACCTCATAATACAACTTACAGACCTAAGAATAAATACAACAACATACATGACCATGAGAAAACCCTACGATTATCCATGGATTGAGCATAATCCCTTGGCCTCAGCAATGGCTGCGCAGGGACTGGAAGAGACCCAACCCCACACGTCTCAATCAGAGCCAGACAGCAGTGGTCAGCAAACATTTCCCAAGGGAGAATGCTGCCGAGTGCGGTGGACAGTGGTCAGTGCAGGGTCCAGCACTCCCGGGGCGTCATCAGACAGCTGGGGGCTCAGGCAGCACAGCAGTCGGTCTTCCCAGAAATCCCTGGCGGCTCACACGTCTTGCCCAGCGCCAGGGTCCGCGGCAATCAGAGACCTCCCTCCAGGATAATGGCGTTCAATGGCCTGTAGGTGGCTGCCGACACCAGCGGGGAAAGTCTCCCTGGGTTTATTACGTCGACAGACTACGGTCAATGGCGTCGCCAGTTAAACCGCAATCTGGCTGCCGCTAGGAAGACGAAATACCTACTTTGCCAATCAAGCTGCCAGACCAGTGACAGTGGTAATCTGCCGTGATGGTGCCTCGGCGTATTGCTATGCGTCCGTGTGACATCTGTCGTTAGACGGAGTCTCCTTTGGTTAACCCCCGCGTGTTTTCTCCTTTCGGGCGTGGCTTTCAGTCTGCGACCGGCTGTCGGGCGGGTGATAATTTTCAGGTCGATACTCGAACGTCAGGAAAAGTGCAGACCGTTCAAGAAATTATTTTCATGAACTACACTGACATGGTCTCATAGACTGGTTTCATGTTTGTAACGAAATAACTGATAACTTCCTAAATTTATTAGATTTTTCGTTGTGTGAAACCCAGTCCCTTCACTAAATTTCATCAGAATCCATTTTGAACTTTATGAGTTATTTTGCCGAATATATAACGAACTAAAGAACAAATTAACTAACAGACCGAAAAACATAATCTTGGCAGAGGTAACAATAGGGTTCTCGTGGGCTTTAACGGAAACTATATCTGAATAAATTTTAATTTCAATAATGTGATGATTAGGTTTGTAAATTCCTAGTAGCACATTGTCTTGAATCTGTTTGATTGAAGGTTCTTTAAGTTATATTGTGCGTAACCATTGTATTAATAAGAAATACCAATTTGTGGTATGATGTCTCCGCAAAAAGTATAATTTAAAAAGGGTAATTGTTTGAGAGCCGTATGTACAAATCCTCATACCGCCTAATTATGTGCGATCCGCGCGCATCAAATCCATTTACTCCAGAAACAGGAACCGGATCAACTCTGTTGCGGTGCTTTAACGACTACCAAACATTGATTTTCCCCCTTTTTTGTTGCGAAAATGGTAGACTTCAGGGCAACCACAGGAGAAAAATATTGATTTAAGAAGGATACATTTCCCCCCTCTGCCTTAAACTTCCTCTCCCCCTCTCTCTCTCTCTCTCTCTCTCTCTCTCTCTCTCTCTCTCTCTCTCTCTCTCTCTCTCTCTCTTGCTCGCAAATAGCCTGGCATGAGGAAGGAGCCTCGATTTGACTATTTCTGTATACCACTTCAGGGCAAAGTGGAGTTCTTTTACGTGATCTGATCGTGACATAATCTCCCTGGCAGTTCAGGACTGAACTCAGACTGCAACGCTCCGTGGAATTATGTGTGACTCTATAGTATCGGGACTTTCCTCTATGCGACGGGACTCAAAACGACCGAGATATATGACATTCTCAGTTGAAAGGGATAATGGGCTCATTCGCTTTAAAAATCCACGTATGGTTGATCTGACACGTGCCCAAAGCCACAGCCAACAAGCTGACAGCTGCATGATTGCAGGCGACAACACTTCAGTCTCACCAATTCTATCAGAGCAACAGCAAATCGAAGCAGCCAGTTCGTCTTCATGATCGTCTTAAATAAATCAGCGTGGTGGCTCCCATTTACAGTGCGTGCATGGCATGAGACAGAGAACTGCACGTCAGAGGGCATCAACCGCTGGAATTACGTCACTGAATGCGAGGGAAACCAGCCGACAGTATCCCTCAGGAAGCACAAAGAGGAAATTGGGTAAATATATTAGCATAATATTTACTGACTAATGAAAATTTGACCGTATGAAATACTCCCATCTGACCACGCTGTCTCTGAATCAGCAATGAACCAGATGACCTTGCAGTAATGTGAAATGCATGCGGGGAGCGGAAAGTAAAAAGCGCACACTGTTGTCGCAAATCGACCAAAATGTTACCTTGAAACCAAATGAATGCGCCACAACTGAACAAGATAGGTTGTTAGACATCTCTGTCGAAAACACATGAGTGTCAATGACATGTTTCGTTCGGAATCTACATTCTGAGTTGTTCCATTTCTACGACTACCAGCATGTCAACTCAAAACTTAAATATGTAAACCAGCAAAGGAGAACGTGTAACTCAGATGAACGGATCGCAGACTATTTCTTCGTCTTTCATTTTCAAACCACTGTCATGGCTGTACGTAGAAGACAATTAGAAATTAAAATGCAAAGAAGTCAAATTATCAAAGATACAGTACATCGCAACAAGATTCCCCACTATCCCACACAACATGAACAACAGCAATAACATCATGAACAACTCTTGAAGTAGTTGCACATGCATATATTCTCTAAGTTCACACCTAAAAAGCCCGGCTCAAATAGCTGACACTTCGAATTCTGTTACCATCTTCTATTGTAACACTTCTGCAAGACACGTATTGCTTGCCTCTTCCGTTGCTGGCGCCAACTTCGATTTTAAGGCAATTTTCACGTTCATCCAAACCCAGACGTCTGTGTCACAGTTAAGCTGGAACGCATGAAAGTGCAGAATCGTGTTTTCTGCAGTGAGGTCCGTGAAAGCTGACCTCTAGATCCTCTCTTCCTAGAAGTCGCCCTTTCTCCTCATTGCAAAACCCGACGTCTCAGCTCCGACGTGAAATCGACCACCTGACATATAGCTTGACGATGAGGAAAAAAGGTTCGGGCTACCCTAAACCAAATTTCCATGTATGATTCAGTTTACTGGCACTCACTGACACAGAACAACATAGCAGAGCTTTTCTGCGTTGCGCGAGCTGAAGTGAAGTCAAGGACGAGACATTAGTAGCGTGACTAGATGAATGTGACAGTTGTTAAAGCTACGGCTCAAAATTATGTTTCGTTCGGATTCGTCATGTGATACTTGTGCACTACTTGCGCATGCCAGTGTTTCCTTTTTATGTGATGAAGAGCTTCTTTGGCACAATTAAAAGTGAAGTTAATCATACAAAGTTTGTCACATCATTTAATCCACTCCATGGTGTGATCGCACCCTCACACAGTATCATTAGAAAAGTCCACTTCTCCAACATCACACAGACACCTGACGAGAAGTCTGACTGCGACAAACAGCTCATGGTCCTTCACTGCTACAAGGTTCTTCTGGTGGACGTAATCACAGCGCTGCTTTTCGCACAGCGTGAAAGGAAAAACCAGCAGGAGTAGTCAAAGCGTGGGAACAAGGTCTAAACAACGACGTCACCAGAGAGGAAAGGGCGCCTGTGGGCACACAGAGGCCATGGCACCATGACCAGAAAAAACAGGTCTGGGGAGAGGATCGAACACAGACGGAGACAGAGAGCCAAGGAAAACACAGAGAGCGACTGCGCAGACTCTCTGGAGATCATCCGGCGCACCACCAAGCAGAACGGCAACGCTGTTGATGACGTCACTGAGGTCGTCAGAACTTCAGCTTCCCTTTAGAAGAGCAGAAGACGATGTTGAAGAGGGAAAGAAGAGGCATGATTGTGATAAAGACAATGACGACGACAACGATGACGACGACGACGTCGCAGTAGCTGATGACGATGACATGGACGGCGATGACGACGATGGCAATGACAGAAAAGATTACAACGGCGGCAGCGGTAACGACGACAACGACACGACGACGAAGAGGACGAAGACGACGACGACAACGATGATGATGATGATGATGATGATGATGATGATGATGATGATGATGATTATGATGATGATGATGATGATGATAATGATGACGACGACGACGACGATGACGACGACAGCGAAGATGACAACGGCGGCAATGGTAACGACGACGGCGACGACGATTTTGTTGATGAATTTGTTGTTGCTGCTGTTGCTGCTGCTGCTGCTGCTGATGATGACGATGATGATTTTTCGATACTGATTTATGAAAGTAAAGATCATTATAATTTCCTAACGTGCGTGCACTCGCCATTCAACAAGTGTAAATCCTTAGAAGATCACATCTCACATCTGCCTCACAAACGCGAACGTAATTTCCCCATAGACAACGCCGCATTTCGCCCTCCCACGTGCTTTTCAAGCCAGCGCACAGGCGCCCTTCCCTCGTCTCGACACCAGGGGCTGGGAGCGCCGCGTCAGGGAGAGCGCTGAAGGCGGTGGAGTCACTCCGCAGTGGCGCTGTTGTCGCGTCTTGCGCTTCTCATCCTCTCCCTGGAGGCGAAAGACCTCAGTCTTGAGGGTAATTTGCCCTTCCTACTCCGGCGTTGCCAGAAAACAGCAAGACTGATGGGCGTGAAACAGCAGTTCCCCTCGGGCACGGTGCACAGGTAGGGGAGAAACTAATGCAATAAGCGATCTAACAGCGCCGTAAAACTCGTTCACAAGATCTTCTTCTTCTTCTTTCCATTCCTGCCCACGATCATCAATAGTGATTACTTTGGCACGTGAATTTTTTACAGGTTGGGGAGTCTGGGGAGGTGGGGGGGGGGGGGGGAAGAGTCACAGGGGTCCCGTCCTAGCGGGAGGCACGCGACACGAACGTGTCGACAGTGCTGGCCTCAACCACGGCTGGAGGTAGGGCATTCCAGTCCCTTATTGTTCTGGGGAGGAAGGCTGCACTCCGGTACTGCGTTCGGCAGGTGATGAGGCTGAACTGCTGGCTATGACATCGTCGCTGGCGTGGTGGTGGGGGAACCAGCTTTGACTTGATGCCAGGACAGTGGACGATGCTGTGTTTGATCTTATACAGCATCGACAGGCGAGCAAGCTTCCTGCGTTCCTCCAGGGACTGCCACCCAAGGGAGTCCAGCATCTGGCTGACACTTGAAGTGTTATGGTAGCGGTTGCAGACGAAACGGGCAGCACGTCTCTGGACAGCCTCGACCTTGTCGATGTGCTTCTGGGAATGAGGATCCCATACCGACGAGGCATACTCGAGAGTAGGCCTGACAAAGGCCTTGTATGCCCTTTCTTTGACTGCTCTTGAAGAGATCTTGAGGTTGCGCCGGAGGAAGCCTAGGGTCTGGTTTGCCCTGCTGACGATGCTGTTGATATGGTCGTCCCAGCAGAGGTCATCCTGTATGATCACACCCAGGTACCTGGCCGCCCTCACTGTCTCTAGGGTATGTCCGTGAAGCTGGTAGGAGGGCTGTAGTGGGCGTCTGCTCCTCGTAACTGGCAAGGTATTGCACTTGGCAGGATGGAACTGCATGTCCCAGCTCTTCTCCCACTCCGCTAGGTATTGGAGGTCTTGTTGTAGTTGGGCCTGGTCGATGTCGTTGGTCACCGTCCTGTAGACTGCAGTATCGTCCGCAAACAGACGTGCCAGTGCCGTCAGTCTCCTGGGGAGATCGTTGATATAGGCTAAAAATAGCGTCGGCCCGAGAACCGAGCCTTGTGGCACCCCTGAGCGGACGTCAACGAAGGAGGAGCAACTGCCGTTCACCACCACAGCCTGCCGCCGGCGTTGAAGGAAGCTCTGGATCCACGCGAGGGCAGCGCCCTGGACACCATAGTTTCGGAGTTTGTGGGTCAGCAGGCTGTGGTTGACGCGATCAAACGCTTTCGCTAGATCCATGATCAACACGTCCGTCTGCTTCCCTCCTTCCAGGTTGCTCGTGAGCTCTTCGGTAAAATCCAGGAGCTGCGTCTCACAGGATCGACCACGACGAAAGCCGTGTTGTTTATCGTCGAGAATGTTGTTGTTGTCAAAA